>JANZLH020000086.1:2527693-2539260 GCA_026770325.2 Erythroxylum fimbriatum | reverse complement strand
TACTTTAAACAAAGTGTTTTAAGCCTTTACTAATGGGATGCACGACCTTACATGGAGAAGGGTCTAGAATATTGACCCTTCTTTGACCAAAATATGGTGAAATTACCTTTTTGCCCTTAGGTTGTATGAAATTACCATTTTACCCTCCAAACTTTCCTAAATTTACAATTAAGCCCAAAGTTTAGGAATCTCCAAAAATTTTATTTTTATTTTGGTCCTTAGACTTTTGAGAATTATAATTAAGCCCCTTAAATTTATAAAATTACACAATGGTCCTTCAAGAATTGAGAAATTACGTTTAAGTCCTTTAACTTTGACAATTTGCAAATAAGCCCTTATATACATCAACTTTTCCAATTAAGCTTTCTAAGTGTCCCGTGAGTCTATAAATCATGTCTAATCACCTCTAAGGCATTACAATTCATTTAATTTACCCACCATGGTCATATCCATCTAATGGACTCGGTTTTATCCACTTAAAAACTCATATAAAAAATCTCCAAGATTCCGCAGTACTGATGAATTCCAAGTTCATGTAACATATACACCCAAATGACTTAAATACATCTTTGAACTCATATACATCCATATGTATATATCAATATACAATAATATCTCCAAATACAGCACAGCACAAAAGAGCTCCGAAAGTCCGGCGTTACAAGTATTCCCTTAGACATATTATAAGCCCTTAACTATCTTTTTCCTTTAAATGCATTTTATTCTTTCTTTTTTCAAAAGAAAAGGTCTCAATTTTTATAAAATTAATTTTTTTCAAACATAACATTCAAACCAAAACTTAACATCAATTGATTGAGTATGATGACATTCAATATCAATTAAATTATAGAAATAAGATTAATGAAAAAGGTTGAACCCTTAATTAAATAATTGAGATAGCTATAACTATTCGATTTAGTTTTCCTATTTCTCAAAAACTAAATATGCAAATCCATAAATAACCTATTTTTTATGTCTATGCATCATTCATAACAATTACGAATCATTGAATTTATGGATGGCCATAAAATAATTAACATCAAATTAATTTGTCATATCAATCGATATCAATTATTCATGAAATAGAAGAATATAATGCAAGAAATACTTAAATTAAAATAAAAAATATAAGCTTAGAAAAAACATCTCATAAGGTTACAATTAGAGTTTTAAATATTCTTGAATGTAGCCTCGTCAAGGCTTTAGTTCCACCACAAAAATAGAAGAAAAATGAAAGATGAAGAGAAAACACAAAGAAAAATAAAAAAGAATTATGGAAAAGGTGTGTGACATGTTTTTCCTTTCCTTTTCCTACCCAAAAACTAACTTCTTTCAATATTCCAATATTATCTCCTAAACAAATCCAAATCTCTACATAATAAGGCTAGGAATGAGTCTACTAATTGAACTAAAACTCTTAGAGTGAATCTAGCTTTAGGTGTGATCTCGCCTTATCTTCTGCTACAATCTATTATCTTTTTCCAAAATTCATGATTTTGAGAAATAGTGCTCCAATTTAATCCAATCCCTACGTATCATCTCCTAAAATAAAACAAATATGAATTTACCTATTTAGGCATCAAAATTAATCCAAACAAAAGAGATAAGTCCAACTAATGTAATCAAATCACACCTTATGATTTCTTGAAGAAAAATAAATGCTTAAATATGGAGCAATTGATAAGAATTATTTTAATCATATTTTTAGTCTCACATTAATGCATTTTATTTCTTTATTTGAGTATTTTTATTCATTTTGCTACTTAATTTGTTCATGTTTTGTTTCTAGGTCTAATTCATTTAATTGGAGTGAAAGGAACAAATGCAAACAAGTATGGAGCAATTTAGAACTCTTTTGATTGAGTTATGTAGTGCATGACAATGTATAGAATCGTATTAAAAAGTTTGGAAATGTGTTGAGTGTTTCCTCTAAAACAAGCTTATGTTTTTTGATAATAAGCTTTTTTCGAATAGTAAGAGACCATTTAACAATACATGTCTATGTCTATGCACATGTTAGCTCTGGATAACATTGCAAGTTAATTTGAAGAACACAATCACCAACATATCCGTGTTAGTGCTTATGTATCTCGTTGGGTTCAAAAATCAAATTTAAAAAGATAAGATTGAGTGATAGAAGACATAGTAGGTAAGGGAAACATAATGAGAAACCCTAAGATGACATAAAAGAAGAGGAAAAACCAAGGAAACCCTTTTATAGCAAATTTTCATCAATTTAGAGTGAAGTTTTTAAAATTTTTAAGGATTTTAATCATGTTATCCTTGATTTTCAGCATTTTCTTTAGTTTTGGTGTTTTGTGAATATTATGATGAGCTAAAAACTTTGTACTTGGATTAAATGAACCCTGAGATGGACCTTACAGTAACTTTATTTTAATTTAATTGATTATTTAACTTCATTAAGATTCAATTATGTTTCTTACTTATTCTTGAATTAACATTGTCGGTATATTGATTAATGTATGATTAGGAAATTAAGATTGAGAAATCCAATGTATAAATAGACCTAGCATAATTGAAAGAAATTCCATGAAAAATTAAAAATAGTTTAACATAAATCTTCTGGATTAGGATCAAGCCTTATAGTAAAATTTACAAATTGATTAATGAAATTCTAGGGGGTTTTAATTAGAAAGATTTTTTAATTATTCAACATTAAGAATAATGATCCACTACTGGGTATTACTTCTTGTGTGGCATCCCACTCCCATCAGACATTTGTGCCCGTATGTCCTTTCGACATTCAAGCACAAGCACGACGGAAGCGGTGCACCAACTACATCACTTTAACTTACTCATGGCATCATAAGTTAAAACATAAGAATCGCCATGGCTAAAACCCAAATTCCTCATTTCATTTCTTAAACAATATGTACATTGTAGCTTTATAAAAACACCCATATACGTACATTATCAAAAAACTAATCAAATTTTACATCTTTGTATACAAAACATGCTACATACATAAGGAATTATACAAAAATTTATCTAAATCCCTCAGTCCCAGCTAACCGACGTTTGAGTCATGTCTTCTATCCAAAATTAGTACTAATTCTCTTCTAAATTGATTAGAAGCTATATCGTCTCTCTCGAACCTAAAAAGTCAATGTGCAATTTTTTTGGTCAGGTTTGCGAACTCCGTGAGTTAGCCATCCTCTATGGTTCACTCATATCATATAACACAATAATACATGCAATCACATAGTTCATATCATTTCAAGTATGATCATATAGTATCACAAAATAGCTTGTACACAATTTTCACATTTCTCATTCAACATAATTCAATAATACATTACAATCATTCAATTACATCAAGTGTATATCCAATGCTCATAAGACTCATATTCGTTTATTTCATTGCTGTGACCGAGTGTCTTTTTCAGTTCCGTATCCGTTGTGGATACCAAGCTTATTAATATTATCCTTTATCCGTTGAGGATACAGGGCTCATTTTACATATTGAGTCAAAGGCTCTTAGAACTTTCTGAGCTTTAAGCTCTTTTTATTGGCGACTCCAGTCATAACTGCCTTTATTTTTTATGCATTTATGTAATGCAATGCACCACACATATTCAATCATTGTGTTTAATCAATCACATTCACATTCTTATTCACATTTTTCATCGGACCTTAGTCTGGCATTCAACATTCAAGTTGAGAAATCACATATTCAGTCAAATTCACATTCAATGGGCACTTCCAATGTTATTCGTGAATCAAACACCTCAAACATTCAATGTCCGGAATCAATACATACATATCGCATAATAATTCAATACATAATTAAAACAAACAAATAATCATAGTGAGACCATCTAGGTTACTCACAGTTTGCTCCAGATAGCTATTGCCTTGAAGTCCCGGTAACGTTTAGATGTTGTCGCTCTAATTGCTCTTTTATATCATGCAACACACATTTACATACATCACAACTTTGCACAATTATATAAACACTCATTTATCACATTCAAGTCTAAATGAATCATATGAAAGTAACTTACCATTTGTTGTTTCAAACATCACACAAAAGAAGAATAACTCACGTTGAGGGCCTTTCCAGTTTTTTTTCACAATACAGATTTTTGGGCTAATTTTACATGGCCATTTTGACACATAAAATGAGGTATTTAGGTAATAAATTATTCTTAAAAATGTTTCTATATGTCTTAAGTTTCTAACGACACTAAGTTCACACAATTTGGTTTAGTATTCTGCAAGTTATACTCAAAATACTACATATTGTTTTCACACCATGACAGTACACAGTATTCAACTTCAAGCCAAGTTTCGAAACCCTTAGAGACACAATTCAAAGTTGATTCCTCAATCAAAAATATATCCATTTGTCTCTAGTTTAATCTAAACTCAAAATCATCCCATTTGGATATGTACAGTTCAAGATATGGCTAAAATACAGATGCATGTCTAGTAGAAACGTTACAGCCAACATATTCCAACTATTCTCTTTCAATTTTCCAGATTTTTAACTCCTACATTTTACATCTAACACATCTTATACATAGATCATCTTTTCAACTAAATCTCATCATTCATGAAATCCTATCCTTTTTCCATAATATATCCCATTCATAAGTATCAAACAATTCATTTTCAAAATTCATCATTTCAAGTTGATAACTTCTTCATTTATACCTCAATTTCAGTTTAATATCATCCACAGACAAATCAAAATCCATGCTTGATCATAAACACTAAAATAGAACATATTCTTATGCGCTTTCATCATTAATTTTATGCACATGTTCTACTTCATTTTTCACCTTCATTTCATTCCTAACTATCACCTTAATTCATTTCATTTTAAGACTTCATAATACTCTTCCTTATTAGCTCTAAACTCATGAATTATCACTCATCTTAACACAAAGTAAGATAACTCTATCTACCTCTTCATCCACACATCATCATATTTCAAACTTCCTTTTTCATATTCATTCATCCCTTAATCTATCATCATAAATGCTTTTTATTAAGCAACTTATGAACAAATTTAACATACTAAAATTTAGAACATGATCTCTTTATTATTACTCATCATACACTCAAAGAAACAAGACATCAATATTCTCATTCTTCATCTATGATGCACATGTATAGTGACAACTAGTCTCATTATCATTTAATAACAATTAATCACCTTATTTGTTTCATATTCATACAACCTATGAGAATTAACATGTTACTTGATTAAGCTCCAAGATTCTTCAAACTCTTCACGATCTCTCTTAACCCTAGCTTTCTTCTCTCACACATGCATCAACATTCAAGGGTAGGGTTGGGTCTTCTTATGGAAAATGAAGAAGACAACAAAATGATAGTAGTAAAGAAGGGTGAGAGCAAGGCTTACATTGATAGGGCAAAAAGAGAGGATCGTAGGTGAAGAAGATCGAAGAAGATGAGAAGAGATATTAACAAGAGGTGAAGTAAGTAATAAAGTGAAATACTAATTAAAGAGAAGATAGCCCTTCACTTAGGAGAGTTTCGTGGGTTATGGCATGTGGTGACACTTGTCACTTGCCATATGTCACTTCCTTATGGCCTCTCCTTGGTCTTTTATTTAACTAGTCCATTTTTCTCCAATTTATACTCCAATTGTCTCCCAATTTTCAATGAAATATGTCATTAAATCCCAATGTCATTTATAAAAATTTCCACTACCATTTATTAATTGTCTTACCACTTGGCATTTTTCCTAGTCTAAAAATAACCAAAACTTTAGAAAATTCCGAAATTTCACAAAAAAATAGATCAACTACTATTATCACCAAATCAATTTTCAATACATATAATCCACAATTCTCAATATAATATCATTTATAAATCAATTATACCCAGAAAATGTCAACGAATGCATATACAATCATTTTAATGTGTGAAATAATTAATATTCACATGTGTGTGTATGTTAAATTATGCAAGAGCATGAAATGCACTTTCTATATTGGCCCCCGATTTTTTTTCTTTAGTTAAGCATGTTTTAAATGATTATGAGATTTGGATAGGTGAATTTTTGGGAGTTAATTATTATGTCAATGTTAGTAGGATTATTTCATGGGTTAGTTGAATTAAAAGTGGTAAGAATGCATAAAGGGTATTTTTGGTAGTTCACTTAAGGTTTAAAACCATAAGGCATTAAAGGAAGGGCAAGGTGGACTTTTCTCATTCATTAAGGGTAGAATGGGAAGAGTAAAATGTTGTCTTCTTAAAGAAGAGCAAAAACGGGAGTGAAGGAGAAAAAGACAGAAAAATAAGAAGAGAAGAAGAGAGGTTTCGGTGAAGTAGAGAAAAAAATGGAGTTTTGAGCTAGGTTTCATCTTTTCTAAGTTTTGTATAGAGATTTTAAGGCTGTCCAAGAAGGGAAAAAGGTAGAGGAAGATAAGAGCTTCCATTTGAGCCAATAATGTTTTCATTTGGTGAAGATTCAAGGTAAGTTCGATTTTAATCCTTTGGATTTTTGGAAGGGTTTTGGTTTATGAAGCTTAGGAAAGGTACGTGTTTAAGTATTCTAGGATCAATTTTAGTGACTGTACTTTGTGGGTTTTCAATTTTGCAACCCTATTAAAGTTGGGATTTTTGCCTATGAAAAGGAAATCAAGAAAGACAAGAGGAGCAAGAGGAGAGGCACATTTGAGTAAGTTATAAGCAAGGAATTTAAGGTGGGTTAAATTTTTATAATTAAGTAATAAGCCATTAATGTTTCTTTCAAGAAATGGAAATAAATGAATTTCAACTACTTTATTCATGTGCATTTATTGCTTTTTAAATGCTTTAAGAATGTGCTACATGTTTGTATATGAATTGTGTTATTTGTTTACGAAATGAATCATGAAAATGATTTTCAAAGAATATTTATTTTTGAAACAATATTATGGTTATGAAATCAAGTTTCAGAAATGTGTCATTTTGGGCAATATGTTTACAAGATGTGAAATGCATGATTATGGGGGTTTGTGGTAGTCCCCTAAGTCAAGTCAAGTGCCCTTTGATAAAAGGCTTCTCCTGCCTACCTGCTAGTGGCATGAAGCTCCTTCATGGACTCTCCTAAGTTCACAGCTACATAAGACCATTAAGTGGAATTGCGATAGTACGTTATGTTCACAGGTACACAGGACCATTATGTGGAAATATCTAGTACGTTCTACGTTGGATCCACCCAAACCAATTTGATGTGCTTATATGCCTATGATATGTTGACAAGATCAATGCATACATGATTTGCATTATTGTGAATTTGGTTGAGAAATTGAGGAATATGTGCTTTATGATTCAATGTGAATTGTTACAATGAAAATGAATATTTTATTGGTTTTGCTTGTTACCGGTTATAAAACTGTTACCCACGAGCTTTAAGCTAACCTCCCTTTTCGTCCCATCTTCAGGTGAAGAGCAGGAGATCGAGTAATCAAGAGTCGAGGCATCACTCCACTTTTGAAATGTTTTTGTATTTTAATCTAGTTTTGTAAAACAAGGCTTTAGTCGCATTTTGAGTAATTCAAGTTTATGTAAACTTTGTATTTTTGGATTATGATGTATTGTGGCTTGAAATGCCCATTAAAGCTTTGTAAAACTCTTATCCTTTGATGTTAATGAAATATATTTTGTTTTGCTCTTGACTCTCCAAGTTGTTCATTTCATTTTCAAGTTTTTCATAAGGCAAAAATGTGTATTCTGACTTCAAGGAAAAAATTGGACTAATCTAGGCTGAATTAGGTTGTCTCCTTGGAAGTTGTAGCTTATCTTCTTAGCTTTCCAACGGTATATAGTATGAAATTTTTGGATAACAGAGCTCTGAGATATGACCATTATAAGTTACTGATATCGCATAGGATGGTTATGTGGAACAACTTCGATCGCACTCGCACCAGGCGCTCACACGATCGCACCTTTTTTCCTCGCGATCGCACCTTTTTCCTCGCAATTGCACCATTGTTCCTCGCGATTGCACCCGAAGGGTTTTCTAGCTCTAAACCTGTTTAATTCTTTTGGCCATAACTTTGTCATCCGACCTCCAAATGACCTGATTTTTAAACCAATGGGTTCCTAACACATTTCCATCTCTAAATAAAAATTTATAGCTTTTGATATTGATTTGGGAAAGATTGATTGAATAAAAGTAAGGGTATCAGTTGGAAGAGTATGAGTTGGGTATTTTACTGAAAATAGTTTAGTATTTTAAAGATATCTTGATATGTAGAGCTCCAAATGAGATGATTCTTATTTCTAAATAAACTAGAGACATATAACTACAAATTATTTGAAGCAATAGAAATTTTAATTCAGTCTCTAATACTTTCAATTTTTGGACGGAAGTTGAGTATAGTGTATTGTTTTAGTTTAATAATAGTTGAAAATATTTAGGGTATAACTTTTAGATTACTGAACCAAATTGAATAATTTTGGTGTCATTAGAAAATTAAGACAATGGGGAACATTTTTATAGAAGAAGTCAAATTGTAATTCTAGTTTAAGGTTTCCCAAAGTTTGTTCTGAACAAATGCATGTTCAGATATCAGTGAGGACGTCGAACACGTGTCTTACGGAAGCAGGTGCCCAACATTCTAAATTCTTAATAATCTCTCGTGTATACTATTCTACGATTCTAACCCTTAATATGAGAAAACTGGATGTTACATCTTGCATAGTGTATCTCTCATTAATGGTGAAGTAAGAAGCAAAAATTTGTCTTTCATTCAGAACCAAAATAAAAATATCGAGCCCTTGCTGACATTACATTTAAACTCCTGTGTTTATAATGATTGCTTCATATCTTCTATGATAATCACAATGCCATGTAAATTGTCCACAATGATATCTTCCATGAACGCAACAAGCACATCTAGATTAATTGGCATCTTTTATTACATCATGTCCCTCACAACACTATATAACTTATTTTTATTCCATCACAGTCATAGATTGCAAATGTTTTTACCAAATCACATCTATCTTGACAATTTCAAGATCTTGTTTCCAAACCCAAGTTATCATTTTCATTACTACTTTAAGTTTTCAAGATATGTTAACACATCTTGAAGTCAATCATAGTTTTCAATTACCATCCCACTAGCATAAAATTAGTACCCTATGTAATTAGCATAAATTTAGGGATTCTTTCCTTCTTTAGTATATCCCAACTTATATAAATAACAATGTTTTAAAAACCAAACTTTACTGACTAGTTCAATCGAAAATAGTATAAACTAGTTAGTTGTCCAATTTGGTTTAGTTTAATAACCTATTTATATAAAAATTGGTTAGTTTATCAATGAACTGGTCAGAACCGGTTGGTTCTTTAACCATCCTCACTTTTACTATTTACCGTCTTCTCTTCTCAGTTCTCATTGTTTCCTTTTCTTGAAACCGCTAGTCCCTCCATAACCCACAAACCAACTTTAATACCATCACTCAGTAAAAGAAAATACATGATCACCATTATCAAATAGTCACCTCATTTTAAGGTCAATTAGTTAACATTCGATCCCCCTGGAAGACTAAAAGTCATCTATAACTTACTTGTCCTAGAGACGAAACTAAATGCTTTCAAATGAAAATCATCTTCTTATTATGAAATTGGATTAAAAAAGATAAGTCAAAGCATAGGCAGGAGAGGAATCTTTCTGAATTAGGTTGAATACTCGACCGATAGGGAGAGGGAGGTGTGAATAAACAAAATACCAAAGGAGAGAAGAGAAATACAGAAGAAGCAAGAGACTTAATTTTCTTGAAACACCAAAGGTTGCAGTAGATTACAGGAAGGTCTGAGTTGGAGTATGAATAGATAAGGGAAAAAGTAGAAGAAAAGAAAGTAAGTGAAGAATAAAAAGGAGGACAGAAGTGGGGCTTGCGTGTTATGGCAAAGTAGCATGATAAAGATTAAAGAGAGATGTGAGAACTGAGAAGGCACATGCCTCAGTCAGTCTAGTACCTTTTGGAGTCCAAATATCTCTATCTAAACTCCTACCTAATACATAACATCACAACTTATTAAAGATGTTTAATTTAGAATTGTTGATTAATTTAATATTTTTTATGAAATAATAGGAATATTTTGTTGTCTTCTTTTATGCATTTAAGGATCATAAAATTACATCACAAGTTTCAACTTATTGTTTAGGATAATTTAAGAATATGTTAGGTAATGATATGTAGAATTTAAAAAGGGACACTGAAAAAATTATTAATTAATACTTTAGTATAGATAAGTAATTTTGTTTAGAATAATTTAAGAATGTGTTAAGGACTGATATTTAAAATTTAAAGAAGTATATTTAAAGGACACTAAAATGGTTATTAATTAATAATTTATTATAGATATGTAATTTTGTTTAGATAATTTATAATTTTTAGGATAATTTTAAAATGTGTTAATGAGTGATATTTAAACTTTAAAGAATTATATTTTAAGAAGGACTCGAAAATAGTTATTATAGATAAGTACTTTTGTTTAGGATAATTTAAGAATGTGTTAAAGAGTGATATTTAAACTTTAAAGAAGTATATTTAAAGAAGAACACTAAAAAAAGTTATTAATTATTAATTTAGTATAGATAAGTAATTTAGTTTAGGATAATTTAAGAATATGCTAAAAAGTGGTATTTAAACTTTAAAGAAGTATATCTAAAGAAGGACACTAAAAAAGTTATTAATTAGTAATTTAGTATAGATATATTAAGTTTTAAAGAAGTATATTTAGAGAAGGACAGTGAAATTTAAACATACTTCAACTTTTTGAGTGACTTTTAGATTTATTCAATCTTTGAACAAGTTTTAATTTCTATCTCCAATTTGAATTGATTGTCTTTAATGTTTTCAATTCTTTTTCAACCTCTTTTTTGTTTCCTCTATATATACTTCGATTCCTTGTGTCAAGATCACAAGTTAATTCTCCTTTTTATTGTTATTTCTGTTATTGGTTGTGGTGACTGAAGTCGAATATCATATTAGACATAAAAGATGTAAGAATCAACAAGCCAAAGTTAAGGGTATTTTCGTTTCTAGACTTTTATATTTTATCTTTTCATTTCATCTTTTATATTTTATCTTTTTGTTTCATCTTTCTTCTTTGGTTCATTATTTTGTAACTTATTTTTGTTTTAATTATTATTGTGACTTGTTTTTGTACAAAACTAAAAAAAAAAAATTTCTCATATTTTCAAGTTAAAATTATAATGGAGAGTATGAAATCAATAGAAAAAGATTCGATGAATATAACATCTTCTACTTGTGGTAAGTCCGATCCAACTTGGAATTATTTTCTTCTTCTCAAGCATCTGATGGGAATATCCAATATATTTGTATGTTTTGAGGTAGAATATTTAAAGGGGGAGGAATTTTATAGAATGAAAGAACATCTTACTAATGTTAAGGGTAATATTGCTTCTCACAAGAAGTACCATTTGATGTATATGAGATGATGGGAAATTATTTACAGCAACAAAAAAAGAAGGCAAATCACATAAAAGAGCCCCTGTGATATACTTGATTATTCATCTTAGCCCTTGTGTTTTTAATTCGTTCACCTT
>JANZLH020000086.1:2514536-2525889 GCA_026770325.2 Erythroxylum fimbriatum | reverse complement strand
GAGATAAGAATCTTACTCAAAAGATCCACTTAGTAGTTTATTTTCTCATTCCTTATTGCTTATACAGTGGAGATGTAGTACAAATAATATTATAGGTGTTATGTTTGATGTGATTGAATGCAAAGGTATTTTCTTTATTGAAGAGCAATCACAAGTGATAAATGAAATTAAATTGTATCGTGAAGGTTTAGAGAGTTTTACTAGATCATTAGCTAATAAAGAACTTATGATGAAAAAAATGCAACCTAGTAAGTTTTTATACTTATAATCATTTTTACTTATTAATAATATACAATTTTGTTTTTCAGAACTATTAATTTAAAATAAATGAATGGTAGAAATTACTCGGTGAAAGTACTCCAATATTGAGAAAACTCTTTATTATCTACTTAGTCAAATAACTTCTGCATTAGGTTGTGAATGTAATTAGAGCATTTTTTAGCGTACTCATACAAAAAAACGAAAATCGTTTGAAACATCAAAGACTTACCGACCTTGTTTACATTACTTATAATATGAGAATGAAGAACATGCATTTTATAGTTTTGTCTTTATTTAATTAATCTTATTTTTATTATTGATTTTATAATTTCTCGATTATGTATTCAAAGCGCTTAGTAATAGGAGAACGTATGATGCAATTGATATTAATTATATTGAACATACTAAATTTTGGATTGAAAAAGAAAAAATCATTACCCGATCTTGCTTATAATGAACTTGAAAAGACGATTTATGAAGAAAATCTACTTGTTACAATATGAATTAAGAACATCTACTGATTGTCAATTTATATCTTATTTTGTTCATATTCAGATTAAAAGTATAATGTATTACAAATTTCAATTGAGAATAATTTCATACATTACTAATTTATAATTTATTTGAATGTAGTATAAGAAATTATTGCAAATACTTTGAATAAAAGCGTAGTTTATGAGTCTTTAGATAGTATTGGAGAATTTAAATCTTTTGACGATGATAAGACACAACCTCTTTCAGAAATACAATTTTAATTTTTACTGTTATTTCAAATTTTATATTAGACTTTAAATTATTTATTATTATTTAATTATATAATAATAAACATTAATGTATTTTTTATTTCAATAAAATATTTTATTTTTACTTACTCTTATAATTTTTATTTCTTATTTATTATATACTAATTTTTATAGTGGTTTAATATCGGTTGAATATTTAAATCTTAAACCTTTCATTTAACTGGTTCGTTCAGTTTTTAAAACAATGGTATTAATACCTTTAATATTGATTGTACAAAAATATTTTTTACATTTTGTATTTTATTTCAAATTTATTACTTGTTAAAGATATCAACTTATTGTCTTTATAAACATCCTTAATAATAATAAATAAATCATAAATAAATGAGTCACCATAAAGTCCTTTAAGTTGGTCACAATTATCATATTTTTCAAAGACTAACTATGACCGATTATATTTTCAAAAAAAAAAAACTATGACCGATTATAAAAGAGTTAAATAGTTTATATTACTGTTGAAGTGATTATTTAAACTTATATAAATACTTTTCACAGGATGATATAATCTCCTTTTTCTTCTATAATGAAATCCTTAAATTGTTTATTATAAGTTTATCACATGTTTAATACCTTTTTGTTCTAATTCAAGTTCGTATATAAAACAATAGCGAATAAAATTGTATTATTTGCATCTAATCATGTCTAACTTTGCATCCTCTATTTTTCTAAAAATTTAATCACATCTAATATTTTCTTTATGGTAGTGGTACTAGTTTTTAGATACCATTTTCTCATATATAACTAGCAATAACTTAACAAAATAATTTATTCTGTTAAAGTATATTAATATTAATTATCATATAATAAACTTAATGAATATTGAATTATAATTATAAAAAATTAATAAAGATATCATTGATTATTAATACATTAATATATTAAATATTATTAAAGTAAAATAATATAACATATTAAATATAAAATAATTTAATTTGTCAAAGATTTGGAAAATTTCAAATAAATTACGTTTGGCAGAATTTTGAGGTAATTAATATTTTAGAAATTAAGGAATTTTGCAGGAAGGAGCCAAATGTGTTAAATTTTTTTTAACCCAAAACGACTTCATTTTAATTATTTTTTTGAGAATTTCCAATTTCATAACTTCAGCTGTTGGGAGAAAGAAACCAAATTCCGAATGAAGCAATCCAAAGACCCGTTCGAAGCAGCTTACGACGAGGAGCAAGAGGACTACGACGAAGAAGAGGACGAAGGCACGGCGCCGCAGCAACAGCCACCACCGCAAGGGCCGTCTGATTCCCCAAACCTTCTCCCCGACGACTTCGACACCCAAATTACTAATGATCTTGTCGGTGTACTCGATCCTCCTCTCCTCCCTCCGGCATCTCAGGACTATGATGACGTCGGCGCCGGCGTCACCTCCACTTCCGGCCACCACTTGAAACCTTCAATTCCCGGATCAGCTAAAAGCAAGGGCAAGAATAAAGATGATGATGAGGATGAAGACGATGATAACATGGAGGTTGAGCTCTCGAAGTTTCCTTCCAGTGCGGATCCCACCAAAATGGCGAAGATGCAGTCAGTTTTCTCTCTACCTCCTCACTTTTTTTATTGAATTATTTATTTTTGATATTACTCTTAGTCATTATATTGCATTAACCTAGGAAAGTTCCTATTTTTCATAATTAAAATAACTCTTTTAGGGTTTATAGAAACAAGAACTTATATATTTGAGGGTGTCATGTGTTAGGGTTTGATGATAAAACGTCATCACACTGTTTAATTGCGACTGAGAGTGGAATTTTATGTACCCTGAAATTCTGAAGTAGTTGGTATTCAGTGGAGTTAGGAGACATCCTCTGAACTTCGAGTCTGTGTTTTCTGTTTTCAGGGCTATCTTATCGCAGTTTACTGAGCAACAGATGAGTAGGTATGAATCCTTCCGCAGGTCTGCTCTTCAGAAGGCTAACATGAGAAGGGTATGATTGTTCTTTCTCTCAGCCTACGTCGAATAAGTAGGTTGAAGTGCTTTCGTGAATCCCTTTTGGCCTCTTTGAGATATGTACAAGTTGTAAATGTAGGTCATTTTCTGTGTTAAAGTTAGCTTAAACAATTTGCAATTTTGTTTCTGATGTTTCTAATGCAGCTATTAGTAAGCATCACCGGAACCCAGAAAATTTCTTTGCCAATGACGATTGTAGTATGTGGTATAGCAAAAATGTTTGTTGGTGAACTTGTGGAAACAGGTAATTACATGCTTCTCATTTTTGATGCATATAATAGAAATGCTTGTCACTTATACTGAGATAGGTATAGATCTGTTGCTTTTATTTCCATAGCAAAACAAGCGACTTGCAATGGGTACTGATGCCTTTCAAATGTAGTTTAACTTTTAAAAAATGGTAGCAGCATGATTGATCTGTACATGAAATACGGTCATATACTCTTTACCTATGCATTAAAGTATTGAGTGCAGACACAACTACCATAGTAACACCCTATCTGATGATGAAAGTTTATACATAGAAGCATGAGTTTTAATGACAGTCTGAGACTGCAATTGCATCTGCAATATTGCGGTTGCGATCTGGACCGTTACTGCAATTTCAACTGCATTTCCCACAATTACGCCCATATCGTTTGCAATCGTTGCAATTGCTCACAATCGCAGTATGACTTGCAATCCACAAAACCTTGCATAGAGGTATAGCGATGTCAGTTTTCTGTGCATAATTATCTGCTTGGTCTGGTTTGCAGCTAGAATAGTGATGACTGAAAGGAAGGAATCTGGTCCAATCAGGCCTTGCCACATTCGAGAAGCATATAGAAGGCTGAAGCTTGAAGGCAAAGTTCCAAAGAAATCATTGCCGAGGCTTTTTCGATAGATTGACCTGGGTGCAATATTTGTGGGAGCAATCAGGTTCTTGAATAATCCTTTTCAGATATCCAGAGTTTCATTGATTACTACTCTGGCTTTGCAGTCTTCTACTGCATGTTAGTACTGCTTGGCTTTGTAGCGTACGTGATTCCTGCTTGAAAAGAAAAAATTGAACACCCAATCTTTAGTACTAAGAGATTGATGAACTTATGCGATAAGAAAGGAAAATGAAATTGACTCGTACATTTTAAAAAATATAAGACGATTGTGTCCTGTTATTTTGAATAGGGTTAGGAGATTTATTTGCGTTGTTGAGCACCTAAGCTTAGAGTAAAATAATTACTAGGTCATGTGAAGGTTACTAGAATTGACTGAAGTCATTATTTTTGTGTTTGTTTCTGTGCGTACATGGATGAATTTGGCTCCACTTGCCGTTATTTAATCATTTAGACAATTACAGAGGATGAATTGCTCTTAAATTAGAAGCATTAACACTAACCTTTTCTTTTAACAGAGCATCAACTTGAAAGTTTGGTGGCCCAAGATATACAGTAGACGTGTGATCATTTTTGGTTCTTAATTGGTGTGGCGGTGGAGTGGTAAGGATTAGAACTCAGGATTTGTATTTGTTGATATTGAAATGTCTGTTAGTAATACAAAGAGTTTGGGTTACTGGCCTTATCATAATCAAGCTAATTGATTTTAGCATAACGTAGAAGATGAATCCATAGACGATGATTTAAAATTTTTAATTGCGTTGTATGTGATTAAAGGGGGTCAACATTTCTTTAAACAGAAAATTAATAACATGATTTCATAATATATGTATATACACACACACACTCATTTTATTAAAAAAGCTATTTGTATATAATATTGTATCGCATACAACATCCTCGTATATTTGATAATATAGTACAATTCCAAATTACAAAGGATAAAAATATTTCGGAGAATGTAAAATATTATGTAAATTGAAACAAATGGTATATGGTTTCAATTTATTATAGATTTATTTTGTCACTAGAATAGTGCTGGCACTTATTAATGGTAGTTTTTATTTGATAATCTATTTAGTAAAAGTAGGTAGTATTTATTAAATTAAATTAATGTTTGTTTAGAGACTGTTTTAATAGAAGTAGAACCATTAATAAAATGATTGTAATTCATATTAAGAGTTTCGGTTGTGGTAATTCTACTTAATTATTTAATTTTCCATTTTATAAATTTTAATGTGTTTATATATATATATATATATATATATGAGCGGGCGTATGTTAACTTTGAACATATTTTTATTTAAATAATGATTGAAATAATTATTGTTAATTCTTAATAGCTCCTAGCTATCGACCTTTAGCTTCAAGTAGAGTTTGATCGGTAAATTAATCAGATTCATTCTTTTCAAGATTTCCAAGATGCCAATTCAATGCGACTTAAATGGTATATGGGGATTGTTTAGACCTTGACGATGGCCTGTTGGTTCATGTGGCTATGGAACAAATAGCTCAGCCACATTAATTCATCAAAAGATGATGTTTCATTTTGCAGCAAGCATTTAAAAATAGGAAAGCTTGGCCTGATGTAGTCGGTAACAGTTGGCTGGAGAAAGCAGCGTACCCGAAGAGAAATCTGCAAGCTGAATTATGGATGCAATGAATAAATATTTCATTGGCTCTGTACAATCACACTAAGACGAGAGCAGAATTTCCTGTTCTGACAAAAAGGACAGGAAAACGGTAGAAATGCAGGACTGACTTAATCATATAGAACTAATGGGCCGTTGGACCAGGCCTAGATGTGAGAGTCGCTAAGTATATGCCTTTTACCGAATGTGGAAATGAACAAGTCCTAAGAACCCCAAAGTTAGGCAAAAATATTTTTTATTTTTTACGTTTCTTATTTTGAGTCTAAAATTAAAAATGTTTCAAAAAATGTTCATTTTATTCCATTATGATTTCTTTTTTTTTTTTAAAATTAAAGCAACAGTAGGTTTATAAAAAACATAAATCGTGTGTTTTTTTGTTTTGTGACAATTGATTTTAAAAACCAAAGCAACATTTTGTTTCTTCTGGTGTTTTATGCTTATTTGGTCTTCACTTCATTTCTCCTACATTTTCAATGGCTTGTATCCTTCTTTATCTCTTCATCTCTTTATGAACCAAGTCACCCGTTTCTTTTTTCCTGTTACTACATATATTTACTTTTTTTGTTTCTAACCAAGAGATGTATTTATAGCTTGAAGCATTATTAGGAGGTTACATTGTCACTAGTCTTTCTATGGTTGGTATATTTTATAGTGAACATTTAATAAAACAAAAAATTACAGCTGAATATTGCTGTTCATAAACTATACTCAAATGAAAGAAACATCAAACTACTAGTTCTTTGATGTGGTTATTTCATGGTAGACAAGTTAGATAACTTCAATATTTGGGTACTATTTCTGTCTTTTATTTTGTTTTACCTAATCCATGCTCAACTCTCGTGTGAAGTGCTTTAGGTTTTTTCTCTTTTTTTTTTTCCCTCTATCAATCTTAGTTATGATTGCATCTCTTTAACTATTATAAGGTTTCTAATTGATCTTTTCTTTAAAAATGTTAGGGAGGCATTTTTGTTTGTCCCATTGTATTCATTAATTTAGACTTCAATTTCCACTATTAAACGTCACTTCATCTTTCAAGCTTGCAGAAATTTTGTGAATTTACAACATTACATTATCTTATAATTAAGCTTCTTTGAGAGACTTTAATGATATCCTTCTAATTACTTACGAAACATCTCGAGCATTCAATTATTTGAGGAGATTGTGTATGATATTATGACTTTAAAGCTAAGAAACAAGTAGTATAAAGTCCAGTTACTGAAGAATGATAGGGATAAACCCACCATAATTGCTATAGAAATAAAAGCCAGTTAGTTGGTATTAAATCTTCCCCTAGCCACCTTCTGTTTCTCTAGGCACATGGTAACATTAATGAGCAATTGTGCATTGCAACAATGGCCAAGAAGAAATATACTACGGGGAAGAGAGGTAAGAATGCGCACGACCTAATGGAGTTATCACCACACTCGAGAAGGGGAGTTCCTTTATTACATGAACTTCTACCAAAGGTTGCCAAGCTTGACTGCCAAAATAGAAGATATTCTATAAGGATTAATTGTAAAGGATAACATTATTAACTAGGTATAGAAGTTTTGATCAAGTGCCAGCTCATCACAAAGTGATGAAATCTCAGTGAATGGAAGTGAGAAAAATTTATCAACAACTAGCAAATTAGGTATGACTTAGGACAAATTTGATGTTAACAAAATGCATAATCCTAGTTTCAAATTAAATTATGTCCTCTAAGGGTTAAAGTTGATACTACTATGAGAAAATAGATACTAAGGATGTAGACCTAAAGATAAAATATTATAATAATATTGTTGTTTGCTATATCTTAGGTACTAATCCACCATTTTAAATATTGAATGATTTCTTCAAGTGAATTTAGGGTAGCTATAGGGTTAAGAAAGTCCTACTTCTAAAAAATGGTATGGTTTTAGTGAGATTTACTAGTGAAACTATGTAGGACTAGGTCTTACAGGTGGCGTTTTCTCCTTTGACAAAAAACTTGTAATCATCTCACCTTAGGCTTAAAATATGGAGCTAGAAAAAGGGCAATTTGATCAATTTTCCATATGATTAAACTTACTTCACCTAGATTTCAAGTATTGGAGTTTATCTTCTTTGAGTAAAATTGCTAGTCTAGTAAGCATCCCTATAATAGTAGACATGTTGACCTTGCAAAAAGATATGGTGAATCTTGCTAGATTCTTGTAGAAATTAACATTAAACACATACCAAATAAAGTCTACTTTGAGAATGAGAATGGGGTGGTTTTGGAACAAGAAATTCAGTATAAGTAGAAACCTCTATATTGCAATATATGCAAGAATTCTTATGAGACCAATCAATGTCAAAAAAAGAGGGAAAAATCTAGCTACTTAACACTACTACAACAAATGCCTAAGAAAGTATTAAAGTTTCAAAAATAGAAAATTGTGGTAACTAAACCCTAGAAAGATACATATAAAACTTAATGGCAGCAAGTTAGATTAACGAAAAGGATAAGAAGTCCACTTTTGATCAAGTTTTTAAAATTGAAAGTAGTTGGAGTAGCTCAAAAGGGAAAGAAACAGTGTCTCTTGATAATCAACCAATATGTGTCCCTCTGGACGAACATAATAACTAAAGATATTGAGCATAAGAGGGCTAAATAACCCTTAATAAGCAAAAGGGGTGATGCTCCTCTGTAAAAATTATAAAATTATTTTTTGGGGTATTGTTGAAACTATACCAATATGTAAATTAGTATAAGTAGATGTTCCCTTCTTGAGGTACCCACATCAACTTATATGCAAATTAAAAAGGGAGGATTTGATTAATTTGGAGGAAGTCTATGTTTCAAGTTAGTATAACCCACTATTCATCTCATCTTATGCACTATAATATTATCTCTTTAACCAATGACTGACAGTTTGTAGTATCTATGGTGTATGCTTTCAATAATGCTCCTAGTATGCTCTCTCCATGGCAGTAGCTTGTTGACGTTATAACTTCTCAAAATAAAACATGGTTGAAATTAGGTGAATTTAATTATATTCTATATGTTAATGAAAAAATAGGGGATAATCCTATGACAAAAATGAAAATTGTAGACTTTAAAAAATATATACCTTGGTGTGAACTAGAGAACTTGTAGTGGAAGGGTTGTAAGTTTAGTTAGATTGACAAATAAAGTAAGAAGAATCACATTTTTTCAAAAATTGAAAAAGATGGATTGATGAGTGATGTGATGTTGAAGCAATTTTTTTACGCGAGGGCATCTCAAATATCTTCCCTATTATGAACGAGAATCTTTAGGATACATCACAAAAGGCCATTCAAATACTTTAATTTATGGGTTAAGTCTCCAAATTTTTAAGATATTATATAAAGAGTTTGGAACTAGAACACTTCATGATGTCATATGTACTAGGTAGTCCATAAATTGAAGATGCTAAAAAAAGAGTGTAAGTCTTTAAATAGAGAAAAATTCCTTAATATTGTGAACTAAGCATAGTAGGTTAGATAAAGTTTATATTTGGCTCAAGAAGAGTTGTAGCAAGATTCATTGAAAGGAAGACTAAAAGAGAAGGAATAACAAGTTGCATAAATATTATGAAATTTCAACAAAAAAGCTAAGATTTTCTTATCTTAAAAGGCTAAGCACCTTGAATATAACTTAGTGATCAGAACACTACATACTTTCACCAGATAATTAAGCAATGGGTTTACAAAAATAGGGTATCCCCTATAGTTGATCTAATGGCATATTAATTACTTACCATCAATTGGTTATACAACATTTGGTGGACTATTATAAGGAGATATACAAAAAAAAAAAAATAAGAATAGGACCCAAGCTGATGAATATCCGTTTCAAGCGAGTAATACCTTATCAATTAAGCATCAAATGCAATTAGTAGTCCCTTTTATAACTCATAAAATCAAGCAAGTCATTACTTAAAAAGTCGAAAACTAAAAATCCCCCAACCTAGAGGGTTATGAAGGCAAATTCTTCAAAGCTGTCTGGTCATTTATAGGAACTGAAGTCATTAAAGCCATCCTAAAATTTTCCAAAATAGGTAAACTACTAAATAAATAAATAAATAAAGTCCCTTTTCTCATTTTTTTCTTAATATAGAAGGTTCTATATATGCAACATACTATAAACTTATTGCTTGTTGATTTACTTTATATGAAGGTATGTCTAAACTCCTTTGTAAAAGAGTAAAACTTGTTTTACCTTACCTAATATCAAAAAATCAAAATGCCTTTGTAGAAGGGAGATTCATCCTTCATAAAATAATGATAACTCAGGAGCTTATCAAATTGTATATAGGAAAAAAAATTTCTCCCCTATGCCTCTTAAAAATCGATATGAAAAAAGGAGTATGATATTGTTGAATTGGAATTTATTAAAGAGATGTTAACTGAATTCAAGTTTCATGCAATATTTATAGAGCGGCTCATAATTTGCATCACTACTAATTCCTACTATTTGTCTATTAATAGAGAGATTCATGGTTGCTTTTTAAGTGGAAGGGGGTTGAGACAAGGTGACTCATTGTCCCTTTTAGTATTTACTGTCGTAATATAGTATCTAACCAAAGAATTAAGACTTGTCACTCAGAGTCAGAGTTTTAAATTTCATCCCCATTGAAAAAGAATCTCAGCTTACTACCATTTACTTCACATATGACTTAATGATTGGCTACAAGTTTGATAAGTTTTTGTGTGAATTCTAGTGCGACGTTTTAACAAGTTTTCATCAACAACTAGCCTAATCTTGCTAAATCTTATGTATATCTAGTGGTGTGAATGATTAAGTGAAACAATTTTTTTTTGTAATTAACTAGATTTTGTATTAATTATTTTATATAAAAATATTTAAGAGTGTCATCATCACCTACTAAATAAAATAGTAGTGATTGTTAGAGCTTAATAGAAAACATTACAGAATAGTTAAATTCCTAGACTAATACAAGTCTCTCATATTTATTCAAACTGAGCGCTTCTCAACAATTCAGTTATTGTCACTCTACATGTTTATTGGTCCTCTATTTTCATGCTTCCTCAAAAAATTATCAAACAGGTGGAGAAATTATGTAGAGAGATCCTATGGGAGAAAAAAGAAAATGGTAACAGATATAGATAAATGGGAACAAGTATATGTAACAAAGAATAAAAGAGGATTAGGTCTAAAAGATTGTAGGTTTGGGATGTAGCTTCAAAAGTAGATAGCTTATGAGTTAAGTAGTTTATTTTAAAGGGGTTGGCTTTTAGCCCTAGACTCTTGGATCGAATGTAAGTTAGCACCGGAAAATTTTCACTTAGTAAAGATGAAGCTCGCACCTGGTTTTGTAAATGGAAATGGATAAGAGAATTTGATGACATTCATACAGGAAAAACAAGTTATAAATGGCTGAAGGATGAACAACTTGACTTCGTGAAAGCAAGATATATTTGGAGAAGATTTAATTCACCTAAATATTCATTTATTTTATGGCTTGCTTTCTTTAGAAGGCTACTAACAAAAGATAAACTTCTACGTTTGAATATTAATGTTCCTAATCAATTGTGTGTATTATATGATGCTAAAGCTGAAAGCATTAGTCAACTATTTTTTTAGTGTTCTTGGTCTCATAATATGTTAGAACTAGTATGTGATATATTGATACATCTTATTTTTCCTATAGATTTTAGTTGTGGACACATTGGCTTGCCTATGCTTTCAAAAAGCAAGGAGTTAGAAAACATATAATATTTGTTGTAATTGTTACCACTGTGATCGCGGCTTATCGTTCGATTTAAGAAAATCGATCCTTGGAAACCGGTCAAATAAATTTATACCAAGGATTGCAG
>JANZLH020000086.1:2467442-2478150 GCA_026770325.2 Erythroxylum fimbriatum | reverse complement strand
ATTATTTACTTAAATATTATTGGACAAGACAAGGAAGAAAAGGAAGAGTTTATTATATATGCTTAGTTAGTTGGAACAAACATGCATTTAGCCAAATTACTAAAAAAAATATATATATAAATATAAATTATAAATAGGATCAAGCATAAAGTTTTAGGGTTTTAAATAATGGAGGAATAAAAAAAACAATTAAGGATAAGATGAGCAAAGGGACCCAATTGCCGACTAATCCGGTTACAATCTAGGAACAAAATAGATAGCAAACCATTCATGTGATGATCAACTTTTTCCTTCATGTTCAGCAGTCACATGCATGAGCAGCCTTTTCCTTCTGTTTCAATCACCGAAATGACTGTGTTATTGATTCTGTCTCTGCAGAAATTGTATGTCATATGCCTCTCTGTCAAAGAAACAAGAGCAATCAATGAATCCCTCGTCCCCAGTCCCGACCCCCTCCAATTTCAACCTCTATTCTTCTGCTAGTTTACTCTATGATTGGTCCAGCATTTCATCCATGTCTGCTTATAAGTTAGTTATATATACGTCAACTATTGTAGTCTTTCTCCTTCTAAGATATAGCAGTGTTACAAATACGTTACTTTTTTATTGTATGTGCACATCACCCGAAAAGAAACCTTCTTCTCATAATTATTAAATTAAAATAAGAACCTCTGTTTGTATTCTTGATCATTTATACCAAATATGCATGTATGTAAGAGGCGTGGACATTTATAACAACCAACAAGACTCATATGTATATCAACCAAGCAGAAAAGTACAGATTTTAAAGAAAAAACTGGAAGTTGTGTTGAAGGTTCCATTAATTCCCCAGTGACGACCTTTGAACTTAAAGATGAAGGTTGTGAAATAAGATATAATAATGAAAATAAAGTTGGTTTGTATTTAACTGCTCTACAATACAATGAGTGGCAAAAATATAAATATTAAATCACGTTCAATGTAGACTCTTAAATAATTAATGTAATAATCATTATAAAGTCGACCTTAATTATATATATATATAAAATTACTATTGCATTATTTTTCTTAATAAATTTTTACTTTTTATTTTATTCCATGGATCATAAGCATCGCTTAGAAGTTGATTGGGGTACAAGTTCCCTCAATGGAGAAGGGAAAGCTAAAATTTTTGGTCAAGGTCGGTTCCACAGTCCCGATCGTCCCATAATCCGGAGGACACATGTACCCGAACTAGCTAGGCATGATGATCCATATACATATAACGTGAAAACATTGAACCGAACAACCGGATGATTGTTTCAACGCTTTCATTATATACTTCACAGTAGGATGGACAGATTGCGAATCAAAGGGTTGACAGGTGAAGATTCAGATGTCGGGAGAGGCTTCCAACTTTAGCACTCTAAGTAGGTAATAACTAATAAAGGTCAATGCCAGGTTTGGTTGTGTAAGCATTGATGAAGAACGAACTTATAACAAGTGACATTTTGGAGAGGATTAGGGCTACGTAATGGATTTGTTTCCATAAAAGATCTAGTAGATCATTTTTAGGTTTAGTGGCTCATTAGGAAAAGAGAGAATTACACCCTAGCTCCTCTTCTTTTGTGAAATCTATATAAAACACAACCATAAATTAAGTTATGATTAGATGACAAAATTGCATGTATATATATATATATATATACAAGTTGGGAGAGTTAATGATGGATATAATTAGGTCATGAAATTAGGTAAGGTAGCTAACTGTTTCACGATGTTAGATTAAGCTAATAACAATAGACTTAGTTAGTTATGCCATGTTTGAGAGAAAGTAAATGTCCTTAGCCTAGATTGAAGAAAGAAACAAAAGTACTATATGCATGTTGGAGGTGGAGTAAACAGGAACATCACATGGCAAAGGTTTAGAGAGTTGATTTTAAAACATAATCACATTAAATTAGTGGTACTGCTCTATATCAATTCTGTTGGAGGAGCAAATGGAGTATTTACTTTTTCTTATTTGTTCTCAATTTGTTAAAAAAATAAATGATAGGTATAGGTATAGGTACACTTTAATTTTTGAAAAAAAAAAAAAGTGGGTGGAGATGAGGTGCATACACAAAATAGGAACAGTTGTAGTGGAAGAGACAAAGTGAGGAGAAGAGGACAGGAGTAAAGATGGGGTGAAGGGCATCTATCCAGACCCACATGGGATGTGGCAATGGCAAATGCCAATGGAATAAAATCTTCTTCTGTGGGGATTGGGTTAGGTTTGGTAGTTGCAAATTTCCAATCTTCACGCTCTTCTAATGGACCAACCATCATTCACTCCGCCCCTCCCCCTTTATAATGTTAGCCCCTACTTATTTTTCTCCAAACGTGCCAAGAAATGTAAGCTAGAGTGTACAAAATAAAAGAGCTGGCATCATATCATTATTACATTTTTGCTTTTCAATGCCCTTTTCTCCTTTTAATTATATCAATGTGTAGAATAGATAAAAGATGCAAGTCTACATCAAACTTGGAAATAATGATTTTAGTAGTATATAATTTTGTAGAGAAACCTTCCCTTTACGTAATTATCTTAAATATTTGAGTGGTTGGTTCAAAATTTCCTTGGTAAAGAAAGAAAGAGAGAGAGGAGAGCGTAGGGCACACTTTTAGTGACCAAAAGCAGACAGCACGGCAAAGGCATTTCCTGTTACGTAATAAATACTTATGTACCTCAAGTATAAATGATTTTTCTATATATTTCTAAGTAGAAAAAGAGCTAAGCACGCGTGGGAAAGAGCGAATCATTCGGGGTGTGTTGTCGCTGACTCGGCTTTTGTACCTTCTCCAACCCCATTCCACCATTCTTATAATCCGTAACACCGACTCAGCTACATAAAGTCCTCATTTGACTAGTCCATCTTACATGCATCTTCTTCCTCTTCGTTTTTTTGTTCCTTCTTTTCCACTGCGTTTTGTATAGGCATGCATGTGTTACATGTTAGTAAAAACGACAAAATTTAGATTCAGGCCAGGTTAGGTTAAATTTGTAAGAGCATTAAGACCAATTAATCCTTTCTTCCGTTCTTTTTTCGTTTGCATGGTATGGTATCCCTAAATGCTCTACAGAAACTACTTAACTCCTTTTCTTTTTGCACCATTAAGTGCACTGATTATAAAAGCCATACTTTAGGAAAATAAAAATAAATGTCGATTACACTGATGTTACTTTAATCATTTCCCGTTTAAAGTAAAACATCTTTTCCTTAACGTAATAGTTTATTAGTACGGGAAAAATGAGGATGAAAATCTAGAAGAGGCAAACCCGTTGGCTGCCAAATCCAAAAAGTTGAATTATTTGTATATGAATGGAACCTTTTTTTTTTTTTTGCCCACGAGGTGTCTTAGGCGGATCTCAATTATGAGAAGGCACCTTTAAGCCATCCATACCAAAACTAATCCCCGTTCAAACCGGGTAGGTCTCTTGCGGGAGGCAAAGTTCTGACTCCAAGTTTTAAACGGCTGTATACATGAAGAGGGTTCGAACCCACGATCTCACTTAAGCCAAGAGAGCCCCTTACTAACTCACCTGCGCCTAGAGGTTTGGCAAGGAACCTTTCAATATGAACATGTTATATATATATTGTTAAATAAGCAATAAAGGAGGCATGTGCCAGGTCTTTTGGGACAGTTGAATTAGTGACCTTAAATTGTGGAAATGCTGTTCAAATGGTCTGAGTCGTAAGCTATAATTGAAAGTATATAGTATAATTATAAAAGCCCCTGATGAGGGATCGGAGACTGAAATCTATGACCACGTTATGTAAGAAAGTCAAGTCATGTGAAGAAGATTTCAGTTACTGACCCACTCTGATCCAACTTGTTGGTCAAAAAAACTCTCTGCCCAATCAGCTTATTTGACGCTTTGTCTGCCTTCGTTGTTTAAGTGAGATTAACTCGATGAAGGAGCTGCATAAAAATGTTTTGATTCTCCATTGTAACTTCCAGTTCTTAACTAATTTTACGGGGATGAGATGAGACAATCAGAACCGAGATATAGATGTTTGACATCTGCGATCACATAAAAAGCAGCATGAAGTTACGAATAGATATGTCATTATGAAATCTTAAAATATAGTACTAAAATTTAAGAATACAGGTATAAATTTTTCATAAGATTTTAATGCTATAAAAGAGATAAAAGAAGAGGAGGGAAGAGCCAATGGCGGGAAGGTGTCGGCGCCACGGTAGACCGAATCAACTCGGGGACTTACAGGTTCTGTAGCTGTAACGTGTTTAGAATCTCCATACGTTACGTTCACGTGTCACTGATATTTCACTTGTGTCCCGTCCATCACTTCTCTTGCGTCTTTACCACCCCACAATTCACGTGTTGTTGTAATCCTACAGTTACCTTTTTTAAGTTAATACATATACATAAATACTTTTTAACCCTTCTTAATTAATTCACTTCACCGCCTTGCTTCGTCTTTTCCTTTTCATTGTAAGATAATTTAAATTAGACTAATTGTTATTTACCCTTTCATCATCTAATTTTTAAAGAAAATTTTATCTCTAAACTTTATTAATTTTTCCTCTCGAGTTAGAAAAAATATATAAAAGGTTATAATTAAATTCCTCAATTGTTTTCAATTGCCTAAATAAATGAAAACAAAATGTAATCAATTCAATTCAAACTGCTGTAGTACAAATTTCTAAATTAAGGAAGAGGATTTGTCGGCAGGAGTTAAGATAAGTGGGACCCGAGCAGAAGCCGTACCCAAGAACGGTCAACTGTCAAGTAATCGGACCAACGGTCAGTGGGACCCGCCACGTAACGAACAAATAGCATGGAAAAGCACGTGTCGCTGGCGCGGCAAAACTGTCAAATACCGACAGTAACCACTATTGTCCTCCTCTCCTCCCCTTGGCTCGCAGTCACATATGACTCATTAGTAAGCTCACGGATTCCGACAATCATTAACCGACACATCCCACAAATATATTTTTGGTCAGTGGTCCCCACTGTCGATTACTTTTATCATATTATAACAGTAGGATATAGGATGTAATGTAAATTAATCAGGAGTTGATAATTGATATTGATATTTCTCTCGCGTTGTTGCCGTGTTGCTTGACCCTGTCCTTGTACGTGGTATGGTAATACAAAAAATAATAAAAAGTAACTTATCTACCTAGTCTAGTCTGTCAACTTTCCACATTGTTTTCCCTACAATCTACACTTAATCTTTGGAAAGAACTCAAATAGAGTATTTATTTCACAATTTCTTTTAAAAGTGTCTTCAGGGTAATACTATACCTTTTGAGTCGTGGAAATTGAATGCTGCGTCCCTACCCAACGACTTACAGTTGGTGGTTAAACCACAAGACGACGGCCTCGGTTGCTGTACATGTCCTTTTCACATTGACTTATTTCAATTTACTTTTTCACTTAACTACATGAACGTTGTTTTGGTTTGGATTGGACCACTATAAGTTTTGTAATGAATGGAGGTGGGTGTGTTTCGTGTTTACTTGTGATTAAGAATTGAGACTCAACCTCCAACAGTAATTTCTTTTTTTGCATTTGAGTTGCTTAATTAATTAACAGCTTAGTTAATCCACAGAGTTTAACGGATACACAGTTACGAGTTAGTAATTAAGCACATTCAATTTCAATAATTTATTCTTGAAAAGAAATAGTTACGTTGTTGTCAATTCTTTGGTTATTAAAAAACAAAAAAATAGATTTTGTTCCTTTTTACAAGGATTAGTACAAAGAAAGGTCAGTGTCGACGTAGCTAGGGAAAAGAAAGAAAAGTGCTTCTTTTTATTGTTAAGGAAATAATATAAGTGAATTTGTTCCACATTACTATTATGGCGGACATAGCAAAACATGGAGAAATTATAGCCACTTCTAGAGAGAGAGAGAGAGTCAGAATCAAACTACTGCATGGGAAATCCGGACAACATTTTACAGTTGTGACTATGAGGTGAGAGTGAGACCCTTGCCTAGGACGAGGTTTGAATGACTCTAGATTTCTAAGAGCTTATGCGGATCCATGTAAATCTGACGTGTGGACGTGGACATTTCAGTGCATGCATCCGCTTGAGATGATAAACTAAAACTCGATTATGAAATTATTTTATTTTATTCTACAATGACTAGTCAAAGACTTCATCTTCCTTTCTTTAACTTCACACATTTATTTTTGAAATTCAAATTACTCATGATTGATCCTCTGTTAGAAGTGGTTTAAATTTTGCTGGGAAGGGATACAAAATTAAGGTATTTTAGTTTAAACATGAAATTTGAATCTTTTAAGTTCATTCAAAAACTGAACACAACAATAACAATACTCGTTAGAAATCCTGCCGAAACGCAGAATTTGGAGAAATCCAATGGTATGTAACTTTACTTTCACCTAATATAGATATTGTTTTCAAACGACCTTCGGAAAAAAAGAAATTGAATATCACACTCTAGTTAACTAAAAAAAGGTAGGTTTCTGTTCAAAATTAAAATTATGATATATTGACTTATATTATAATTACATTAGATAAAAGACAAAAAAATTCTAAAATTAAGGATCATATGTCCGACATTCTAGTTGGGTATACTTTACCTTTTACAAATTTTAATAAGAATTGGTTACATTCACAAGAAAAGAAATGGTGGGTTTGACAGGCTTAATTAGCGCTTCTTTCTTCTTTTTTCCTTTTTGGTTTTTCTAAGGTTGGTTGTTAGGTGGTTTCCTTGAAATAAAAGGATGCTCATTTCTTCTCTTCCTTTTTGGCTTTTGTTGACTCCAGACCACAGACCACAAACCACTCCCTTTCATCCCTCTCTCTCTCTCAAAACACTGTTTATGTTTGTTGAGAAAAGCCTTATGGAAATGGATAAATTTGAACTCAAATCAACATTATATTAGTTACCAAAATCTATCTATCTTAGAACTTGACTGAGACAACGTATTAAATTTTATCAGCACTAAAGACACCTCAATGGAATGCATGCTTGGTTCTAGGACTCGTAATCAAGTTTTGTTGATGCTCTCGATTCCGCGTTATCAAGCACTTTCGGAAAGCGTAGCCCACCTGAAGCTTTTGGTTGGTTGTCTGAAATGGTTCCACTTATTCACATTTGGAATATGCTTTGCTTCCAAACTAGTCTCTACTCATCCGAATCTTTGTGTCCTGTCTTGGGAGAACTGACTTGGGAACTTTATTTTTCTTTGTGGTACTCGTATAATTTGGAATTGAACCAGTGCTAAGGCCTAACAGACAATCTTCATACCATAGTGATGACAAAATCAGGTGTCTGAATGAATGATGACGAGTCATGGCCAAGTGGGGTAAGGGTAATGGCAGTAGGCTTTTGATTCTGTACGTGTATTTATTTATATGTGATAAATTGTGCCTTTCACTCAACAAAAATAAGGTTGGGTGACACTTCCCTTACAATTTTGATCTGCACCCATACTTATCAGTGTACCAAATCGAATTATAGCTTGGCAGTTGGCACTAACATCCACACCCACCATCTCCATGTTATATTATTATTCATGAAATGTCATTGCCAAACTCGATCGAATCCGGTTTTCGACTCTAGTTCTTAACTTTGAAATTGCTTAATTTCCTCTTTGATTATAGTTTAAATCCTAATAATATATCGTGGAGCTTTTGTATTTATTATTTGTTTTGTATACTAAAACAAAACTAACAATATTTACCTTAACTATCCCCCAAAGCAACTAGTTTGAAAGTACGAGGGCTGTTCCTAAATTTTAAGTTGGATATACATTAAATGTTTCATACGTTATCGCTAGATATATGGAGTCCAGATCCTCTGTCCAATTTTATGGTATCTTATTGTGTCCAGTGAATCTCAACTATTCATTTATGCGGGCTCCACGCTTATTTATGTAGAGCCCACGCGGAACCCGCATAAATGAATGACTGAAATTCACTGGACACAATAAAACACCATAAAACTGGACAGAAGATCTTGTTCCAGATATATAGGGCTATGCGCTTCGAGTTCGACCCTAAACTGTAAATATTATACAAAACTCCTTCATTACCAGGTTAATAATTACCAACTGCTGCCCTCTCTTAGTTTTCCTTTTAAATGACAACATAAATTATCTTAAGCATGCTTGTCCAATTCATTTTTATGCACGTTATTCCTACATTACAGTATGCTGCAATTGGGACAATGCGATGCTGAAAATGTGGGAGTTGTCTGAGGGGCATGGGCATGGGCGACGAATAAATCTTTTTGCTTGTAAAATAGAAGTCCTGGTTGCAGTGGCTGCCCTGGAGAGCGGAGACGGCGGCAATGAAATCGTCTCCGCCCTCAATTGTTCTGACATCATTGCTAGATTCTAATTGGCAGAGGGGCAATCACTATCCTATCCTGCCTTTCATTGATATAAAATTAGTAAACCTAATCTTGGATATTATTTTTTTAAACGAAAATAAAATCTATTCTTTATTTTACCAATTTTACTAATAAGTTAATGTAACCTCCTTTTGCATATAAAGTTGCTTAAACAATTTTTATTTATTCTAACTGTCAGGAATCCTACATCGGATAAGTATAAGAGCATTTAATAATTTATAATAGTGTACAAACTTTTTCCTTTTGAGATAGTTTTTGGGAATGAGTTAGGTCTTTCTAACATAGTATCAGGGTCAGTTTGTCTTGATAGTTTGGGGTGATTTTCGGTTATGTCCCTTTGCTTAATATGTTCATCAGATGTCCAGTCCTGCTCTAGACTGAAGGGGTGTGTTAGGAATCTCACATCGGACAATTATAAGATCATTCAAGAATTTATAATAGTGTGCAAACCTTCCTTTATTGAGCTAACTTTTGGGGGTGTGTTAGGCGTTTCTAACACTAATAGTAAGTAACCTGGAAATTAAATAATAGAATCTGTATTTATTTTATTTTATGAGCATTATATTGATAAATATTCATAAAACAGAGTGACACAAAATAAAATGAAATGTAAACCCGTTCCGAAGTCAACTAATAAGATTCTTACTGTCCTCTTATCTTAGAAAAAGAATAAATTGATTTATCATGGACTTTTCACTTTTGGCTTAAACAAATGTAAAATGAAAATGAGAGGGAAGGGGAAGAAACGAGAGGAAAAAGGAGAACCACATCGTCTCCTTTTCCGCACTATAAAAAAGGGTGCCGTTGCCAAGCCAATATTTCCAGTCCAACATCAAACATTTGCTTCTGGTTTTCAGCATACCATTTCATTTCCTCCACTTCCCTAACCCAAACTAAACGCAAGATTTGACTGTGCTTCTAGACCAAGTTCAGAACTTGACCATTAAGTTCAACTTGGTGGACTGCTTTGTCTCCATTTTGCTTTTCTCTACACGGGTGGATATATATATATATATATATATACACACACACAACGATTATCAGCGAAATTCCAGAACGACTTCTTTCTTCTTTAAACCAAGGGAACAAGTCTACAGATAATCGGCGCTTCTTCTTCAGTCCAAGGTTTCCATTATCTATTGTTAGTATCACTTCAAGTACTAGTGCTACTGCTGTTAATACTGCTGTTTTGTCTTGATTATGGTGTTAATGAACCCAATAAAACAAGAAACCATGAAATGAAGGGGCATTAACTCTGTGTTCTAGTGATTAGATAACTTAAAAAACAATGAGAACCCAGTTGTGTTTGTCTCTTTTATGTTCTTTTTGCAATGGTAATCTCTCTGTTTTTTTTTGTGGGAAGAAAAGAGATCAGAGAGGAAGAACAAGGAAGAAAATGGGAGAAATGAAGAAAATGAAGTACGTGTTGGTCACTGGAGGTGTAGTAAGTGGACTGGGCAAAGGAGTGACTGCTAGTAGCATTGGTTTGCTTCTTAAGGCCTGCGGACTTCGTGTTACTTCCATCAAAATAGGTCTCTCCCTCTCTCTCTTCTTCTTGTCCCTTCTAAAATTTTCTTCACTGCTTCTTAAATTAGTTTTGAGTGCATATGCATTGTTTTAATTTTACTGTTTGGCTAGCGTTGTTTTTTCCTTCAAACCTTCTTTTCTCTTGCAAATCTTTTCCGTGCAGTTGAAACTGAGAAAAAGAACTGTCCTTTTGGGAGATGAGGTTCATCTCCCAACTCTCTTTCTATCTGTTTCCCGAAAACCCAGAAAGGAAAACGAAAAGGAGGCATTATCGTGTTTTTTTTTAATTACTTTTGTTCATTTAACTTTGGGTTGCACAGGAAAATAAGAGAATATGTTCTCTTTCATGTAATTTTCAGTTGCTCTGTTTTTAGCTTATCAGGATAAGGTTCTTGGCTTTACTTTTTGTCTTATTTTAGTTCTCCATGTTGATCCAACTTTAAGAAGTATCCGCCCTTTTCTTTTTTCTTTTCCTTTGCCTGTCTTGCGTTTGCATTGAAGCTAACTTGTTTATTTGATGTTTGAAGGTGGATCTGGACCTTGGAAATTATGAGAGATTTCTAGGTATCAAACTGACGCGTGAACACAACATTACTATCGGAAAGATTTACCAGGCAAGTTTCTTAAACGGGATAAGTTCTTATTGTTTCATAAATTTGATACCTTATTAATCAGTCCTTTTGTCGTATTGAATTATAGTCTTTTTTTTTAAAACAGATGGAATCTCAACAAAATCAAAGTGCAACTAATTCGAATGCTACTCAAGAACTTGTAGCTAATAACACATCTTCAACATTTCAAGAAGCCATACCAGCAAACATTCAT
>JANZLH020000086.1:2429958-2444135 GCA_026770325.2 Erythroxylum fimbriatum | reverse complement strand
CCCCCTTCTTTAATAATTATATTATATAATATAATATAATTATTAAAGAAGGGGGACAAATGGCAAAATGGAAATTCTAAGAGAGACAACGACGAGAGTCGGAGGAACACATCAACTCAGACAAGGCAGGCAAGATGACTACAGACACGTACTTGCCTTCTTCATATCATTTTCCGAGTTTTATATATATATATATATATATATATATATATATAATGTGAAATATTAGAGTTTTCGATAGGTTACGATTCACACTGCATACTTTTCAAGATTGAAGTAGACGATAAATGAACAGAACTCTTTTAACATCTTCTAAGTTGGTCGACTATGAAGACTAATAAGAAGCATCTGATTCTACGCTGCCGCACGTGTACTTTAAGACTTTAAGTACAAAATTGACTTTATTCGGAATTGAAATTAATATCTACACCGGCTCAAGGTTTTCTGTTTCACTTGTAGCGATTAAGAATGACAATGTCCGGGTGGCAGGTATCCGAGGTCTTCTGTTTCAATTTTAAGAGGTGAAATTTTAGCACGTGTATCGAGAAAAAAATTAGAGTGTAAATAGTCTGGCCTCTCTTGCAGCAATAGCCAATCCTGGCCTATACTATCTCCAGAAGCCTCCGATTTTAGTCTGGGCTCACCAACACTAGAATCAACACAGTTTTTTTGTACCGTAGACACTGCGATAGTTAAGACAAAAGTGTAATTTTCATTTTTTCCCTTGTAAAAAAAAGAATGACAATGCCCGGCCTATACGTTAGGCTCAGATCAGTCCAATATTTAACTGTTTAAAAGAGTTGGGTATCGAGTAGGTCTAATCTTGGGTTACCCGAGACTCAATTAAAAAAATTATTTTAAAATTTAAAAATTAATTTAAAAAATTGATGTGGTTGACCCATGAGTCGGCCATTGCCATTCCTATATACGATTTATAATGAATATAGCAAAGAATAAAAATTGATATAATCATTATAATTATGATGGTTTATTAGGACGAATGAACGATTACCATTATTATCACCATTGATAGTGGTTGATTTGTTAAAAATCTTGAGAGAAAGCAATTTGTTAAAATTTTGTTTTGCATCAAATTTTAATATAATTTAATTAATTATATTTAATTTATACATCTCATTTACGATGATAAAATATTTAAAATCAAGCATATTGCGATATTTCCTTTTTAATAGCTTTTGAAAAAACATGCTATAGCATTTTCTTACATCAACATTGTTGGATCCCGTTTCCGAAATCCAACTACTTATACAGATTCCCTCAAAAACTCTTCTTGCTCTGATACCACAAATGTTGGATCCCGTTTTCGGAATCCAACTACTCATCGAATCAAACGGAATTCCGACATCCGAGCACGAGTATCGGATAAAAGTTATCGAGTCGCGTTGGAAAAAGTACTATTCATATGGTCAAAAGAGTACTATTCATTTGGTCATTCTTTAAGCAAAACTTTGCAACAACTTATGACCTTCTTAATGGATGCTAATTTGACTGAGCTTGAATAAGGAGCATGAGAATAGATTAGTATGAAAATGGACTTAAGATGAATAAAAAAAATATATCGGGATTTTCGGATTAGTCAAGGTTTCCAATGCGGATTCGGGTTCCAGTTTGGATTTTCGGATTAGAGGTTGGATATCCGAATATGGGTTCCAACAATAATGACCAAAGGAGGTCATCTTTAATGATATCCACACGATGAGCAAAGCCTGAAACCTTTTAGGAAGAATGGTTAGAACAAACACAAAGTGCTAGCTTTGATGTATGTTCTTAAGAGAATAGTTTAGAGAATAAGTGTGTGTAAGATGAACTCTTCACATTTCTCACTAGTTTTCTTACAATATTGATAAGTGTAAATTGTATAGTGTTTTAGGGCATAGTTTGATATGTGTTTAGTTGTTAATTCAATCGTTTAGTATGTGTTTAGGTTAGAATTGTGTTAGTATGTTAATTATTTATGTTTGAAGTGTTTTATGGGTTAGTACAAGTATTTGAGCTTAATTATTATGTTTTTGAGGTACCTTGATGTGTGTGTTAGTATTTCAGGGTCAACTTCAAAGAAAGAAGAAGTTTCGGAGACATTTGGGCCTAAACATCGACCTACGATCGTGGTATGTCAGGTCACGATCGTGACAGAAGCACCAGAGTTAGCCCAAGACATGCCACGATCGTGGCCTCCATGCCACAGTCGTGACAGAAGCATAAGAAATGGCCCACAATCGTGGCCTGCATGCCACAATTTTGACAGAAGGCTCGAATATGGCCCACAATCGTGGCCCACATTGATGCGCAGACAATAAAAAATGTCAAGTTTAGAAGGATTATTTGGACTTTTTAGACCCCGAAAAAACCTTAGGAATGCTCAGAACATAAAAGGATATTTAAATAACAAAAAAAGAGACAGAGAGCTTTTGCATCAGCCACCTTGAGAAACCTTAGACAAAATTCATCGAGAGATAGAGGAAGAGAAGGAAGCGAGAAGAGGAGAAGAAGCTTACTCGACCTACTTCCTGGATTAGGAAATTTCCCGACGTCGCTACCTCCCATCCTGCATTTCAATTTTATTTCATATTTATTTTCAGTTTTATCATTGTATATAATTGGATTGAATAGTTGATGATAGGATCGAGAATGTTGAGGATGTTCTAAACTCACCTTCGGAGTTTTATTCCTGAATTAATGAAATCTAACTGTTTATGTGTTTATTGGATTTGTTGTGGTTTGATTATGCAATTGCATAATTCGGTAATAAGCTGAGAGGGTGAATCGAGTGAAAAATGATTAAATTAGACTAATAGGAGTTAGGTGATTTAATAGAACAAGAATCGAATCAAATTGAGAAATTGTGCAAAGAGAGATCATGCATAGGTTTCCGATAGTTTATTAGAGAACTTCAGAACTAATTAAAGTTTTGGATAGGTTGTGAATTGAGAAATGACATCTTCCATAATTTGATTAGGGTTTATGATTTAGGCTTAATGGTTATAACTAGAGAGAGAGTAATCAACCCTAGGTAATCTAGAACCAACAATTTGATAATTCATAATCAGTTAGGTTAGCATTAAGGATAGGCAAAATTTTCTTTATCTCAATTGATAATTTCTTTCGGTTGATTCTTGGGTGTGTTGCAACTGCTTAGTAATTAGTATTTCGTGTTTGATTCTTAAATGGTTTGGTTGAGTTAAGTTCTTGTTTTTACTTTCGTGCAATTTGAATTTATATTATTGTTTCTGGCCTTAGATTTTAATATTAGATTAACTCCCTCCTCGTGTGATCAACACCTTTGATACTATGCTAACGAACCGTGCATTTGTGGATTATCGAAGGTTATTAATTAAAACTTACATACAACAAACACCTGATCAAAGATTTTGGGCCCGTTATCGAGGAGATGATTAGTTTAATTCTTATAGTCTGAGACTTTTTCACCATTTTAAGTTTAAAAAAATAGAGAAAAAGTTTGTGGCGTAAAGTGGAGACACATCAAGTTACCTTAGAGTGAAAATGGACATATGAAGAGCTAGATGTCAAGAAGAAATGGAAAGAACAATGATGAATAATAGATATTAATATAGGAAAGCAAGGTACTTTTGCGACTTACAATGAGCACAATATGGTTGGGGAAGTAACGATCCTTATTAGAACATGTAAACTCCGAGGTGGTAGAATCAACCAAATTTTTATTAGTCCAACAATGTAAGGACTCATGCTTTACACTCTAACGTTAGTAAAATGATATTTATTATACCTTGAGTAGAGTGCAAATGTAGTAACAAAAATGACAATATAGACTCATTTAAACTTTTTATGAAATATTAAGATAAAAATCAAGCCTTTAACTAATGTCTAAATAAATCATTTTTAAGTTTATGTTACTGCCAATTAGGTCTAAGTACTTAGCTATGACACTACATAAGTCAAATGGATAGCTCAAACACTAATAACTGAAAACCTAACTTCATTTGAGTTTAAGGTTTTACTAATATCTTTCTAAAAGCAGTAAGGTCTAACGTTAACGTGCTACCATTGACAAGAATTTATGTAAACCTTTTGAAAAATGTTGAGGAACTATTTAAACCGTCGACCCTCACTTCACCTACAAAACTTATGTGAAGAGATTAGTGTTTTAAAGGTACAGACCTGATTTGAGTAGATTCAACCAAACTTAGAAGACAGTTTCAGTGTATTTAAATCTAGCTTTGTCTGTGTGAAATTAAAAGTACGTAGTTCAACTTTCGACCCATCACATTAATACATAGATTGTAACCGTGTAAATGGAATTGCATAGAATTAAGTTTGAAGTACAAAATCAAGAGTTAACTTTAGGAACAAAATTAAGCTTGTTCAAATATTTATCTTCCGTCCATTATTTAAGTGAAATTACATGTGGAATGAACCTTCAAACGAGAGGAAGCGAGAGATAGCCCTCTTTCACAAGCGAAGCCACACAATCATCAAGCATTTCTTGAATGGACTTGAACTCCTTGAATCCTAGGCTTTTCAACTTTGAGGTGTTGAAATCATAACGTGGTCTACTTGATTCCTCAAACCTGACAATATATACTTCCAGCCACTATCAGGATTCTTTAACTTCAAAGTAACTTGTTTATAGTGTTGAAAAGAGTTGAATTGGGTATTGATACCCAATATATATATATGAGAAAACTCAATTATATCATGTAGATCTTATCAAGCAAGCTAGGAATATTGCATCTAAAAACAAGTCCATTTAGTTCCTAATATATAGTGTTGATGACTAAAAAAAGGTCAGAATCACACTTCATCATGGCTATGGGTACCATAGTCAAAGCTTTCATTAGTCAACATTCTTTCCATTGGAAGTTATGTAGTTACTTGTTTATAAGACGAACCTCTTTGGGATAGGCAGTGAGGGATAGCGAGCAGATAAAATGGATACCAATTCATTGTTGTCTAATACTATTGAGCTACAAAGGTATCGCCCACTGGCACTCTCCTGCTCATAAACAAGGATGTGACATTGTGCAACGTCGTCTATGTGGACGTATCCCATTCTTCCATGCCATTGAAATTTCTCCACTTGTCCTGTTAATTTGCTTTTAGAAACATCAAAGTAATAACTAAATGCAATATATATTAAGCCGTCTAATCATGAAAGTTTGAGAGATTACAAGGGCGAGGAAATTAATTGTATATCTACGTACCTTGAAGCAAGCCAAGGACATCGAATGCAGTGGAACATAAATCAGGTGGCAAACTAGGCCCGACCACGAAAGAGGGAAGCACTGTGACCAAATCAATATCATTGTCGTTGCAGAATTCCCATGCAGCTCTTTCAGCTAGGGTTTTCGATAACACATACCATAGCTTTCCCATCAATTGACGAGACCCATGCACGTACATAGAGTAGATGTTAAACATGACCAACGTTGCTTGATATGTACATGAATGTAATGCAATGTTCTCCGGTATATGTGCTGGATATTTATACCTGCAGTTTCTCGCAGAGATCCACAGAGCTCCATGATGACTCGTCAAGGGGTATTTTCGGGTCAAAATCATCTCTTACTCGTATTGTTGATGATGATGAGGTGAGAACCACACGCCTTAGAGATGAGTTCTTCTTGCAGGAGCGCAAAACATTGAGTGTCCCCTCAACAGCGGGTGCCAAGATTTCTTTCTGAATGTGAAGAAATTAAAACCAATTTTTTGCATTATTGCATATTGTCCAATTAATTATTCTTCTCTTACCCAACACCGTGAAATGCAAGAGATTATACATAAGCAATATCAGATTTTCAGACAGAAAAACTGGCATTTCCAAAAATAAACAGTTGGACAAGAACATGCCTTTGGATCAGACGATGGTCTCAGGACAGGTGAAGCGGTGTGGAACACACCATGGCATCCCTTGATTGCTTCATCGAAGCTACCCTCTAACATTAAATCGGCCTTAACCAGTTGGAGTCTCTCCTTTGCGCCTTCTAGCTTCCACAGATGCGTTAATTTCCTCTCATTACCAGGATCCCTTACTGTTCCGATCACCTGGTACCCGGCTAAGAGTAGTCGCTTGACAAGCCAAGATGCTAAAAAGCCAGAAGCCCCTGTCACACAAACTTTGCCCTTCGCTTGATTCATCGTCTTATTGCTTGACCTCTGTTGGCTGGAACTCGAGATACGGAAACAATATAAAGAGAACTAGTGAGGGCTTTGGAGGAAGAAAGAGCGCATGAAGGCTAGTTATGGAGAAGGTAGAGAACATTGTATGCGTGTGAAGGGTACTATTGCACATGCAGGATGAGATGACTGTAAGTGTGACTTGGGTCACATCACGTACAACACCAAGGCCACGAGCTGATGTTAAAGATTTTAGATCCTCTGCTAATATTACGATGTTTTATTGTGTCTAATAAATCTCAGCTATTTATTTATGTGGATCTCGCAAAATAAACGATGTTTTATTGTGTCTAATAAATCTCAGCTATTTATTTATGTGGATCTCGCAAAATAAATGGCTGAGATTGCATGAGACAGAATAAGACAAAGTAATATTGGACAGAAGATCTGGATTTCTTATTAAAGAAGGTACCTAACGGCTGTGGCCCTGACAAAATAGATAATTTTAAAATTTTGTATTTAAACTCATTTTTTGTCATTTTATGTTGGTTTCGAGTCAAGTATCATTAATTAATTAGTTTTGTTGTTATTCAACCATATGCAATGTATTGAAATAGCTTCATATAATGAAGTACATGTTGCCTACTCCCACCAAAACCCAAACAACCCACAATTAAGTCACTAAACTCGCACCAAGTATGACACAAAAGCAACACTTCATCTTACGACTAACATTCCCTTTAGAGGAGTCGACTATGATCTAGATGCTTTTGGAATCAAATTTGTACAAGTCTTCTGTGGGGATTTACCTAGTGTCTTATGATAAAGGATAAAGATTATGACAAGGATGAATATGATTTGTTGAATATTTATCCTATTACATGGCTCTAGCTCTAATTTTCTTATTTTATCTTAGTTTGGTGTACAACTTAGATTAGTCTTTTCTTATCATTATCTTTTTCTAGAACAACCATCACTACAACAGAAGACATTTTTGGCGACGTAAACTTTCTTCGTTGAAAGACTAAATTTTTCGCAAAAACTTTTTAGCAACAGTAAAAAGTTGTCACATGAATGGTCGTCAAATCTCGGTAGTTAAATATTATGTGCAACGTTTTCACAAAATCGTCATACAATATATTTTGCTTCGATCATGGATTTGTCGCAAAAAGGGATAGCGAGGATAAAAAAATTGTTGCGAATGATGTATTGCAACGTTTCTTTTTCGTGGCTAAACATTATTAGTTTTGTTAACATATGCGTAGGTAATAATATTTAGTGACGATTTATTTTTGGTAGCAAAATATATTTAGCTACATTTTTAGAACATAGGTAAAGGTTATTGACGACGTTTTATGGAACGTAACTAAAAAGCTTTGGTGACAATTTTGTAATTGTAGCTAAAAAGTTTTGTTGACGAATTTTGATTTTTGTACTACACTTTCCTATTGAAAATTTATCATTTAATTATAATTATTGATAGCATTTTTTAATCCATCTTATTGTTTGTAACATTTTTTTAATTATAATTAAGTAACATTGTTTGAATTATTGTTGGTAACATTAATTGAATTATAATTAAGCGAAAATAAAAATAAAAGTAATTGAAAATTAGAAGCATTTTATATAAAAATAAAATGTAATTAAATATTAATTACAAAAGTTAACAAAAAAATTTATGTACAAACTAAGACTCCTCCTCATCGTCACAACTACTTACATACTTTGACCATCTTTTTAAGCTTGGTCAACTCTCATTTAGTACGATCTAATTTTTGTTCATTATGTTGTAGTTTTTCTTTAGTACATTCTAACTTTTCTTCGGTACGATATAACTTTTCTTCATTATGATGTAATTTAGTCTTAAGCGACTATTTTTTCTCTTGAAGTGTCGTTACATTTGTTGGTCTTGATGACAAAGAACCAATTAGCTTAGGCCCAAACCTTGGACCTTTGATGTAGCCTGATCTTATACTAAGAACGTTATTGCAAATGTCATCTACATTTAGCTCATTTCTGTCAGACAATGATCTTTGCAACAACTCTTGCATCTTATTCTAAAATTTAAAAAAAAAATTAAGATTTAATTCAAATATTATTAGTTAGTACTAAATAAATAAATAAACTTAAAATTATAATTTTTATACTTATATAAGTATTCTTTGCTTCTTTAGACGCCCAACCTTCACCTTCCTTGTAATGTGTCAGTTTGTAGAGTGAGATCCTATCACACTCTTCCCCATGTAGTTGATTCTGACTTTGTTTTATGAAAAATTTGAAACTCAATAGATAATATTGTATTTATTGATATAATAATAACTTTTAAACAAAGAACTTATAAATTCTTTTCATATGACACCAAATGATTTGGAGCCGGTGTTATAAGGAGTTTTCTTTTTTTCTCTGTTAACCTTGGCTTTTTCACACTTTTCCTAAATAAAGAAAAGAAATAGTCATTAAATTGTGTAATCTTAAATATTCGTTAATGGAAGTAAATATGAAGAGAAAGAAGTCAAACCTTAATCTGGAGTCACTCGTTCGAGAACATGTCTCCTTGCCTCCTCATCCAAATGAAAAGATTTGTAGTATTTATAAAATCGATAATGATGATCATTCGCCCTTTGTTTCAACAGTGAACTCACATAACTTGAAATTTAGGGGTTCTTGATATTGATGATATTGAGCTTCATCTGTGAACAAAATGTAAAAGTTAAATTAATTTTTAAATAAGTAAAACAAAATTGCATATAATTAAATAAATTGAAAAACTACTGAAACTTTGTCCAAAACATTCTGTAGCAAGTTGTCTTGCTTCAAATGTTTGGCATGTTAAAGGCAAGGCAATTCAATCCTGACAATGACACCTAACTCACTAGATAATTTAGCCAATTGAATCTTGTCAATAGGATGGCACAACATAATATCAATATGCATAGACAACTTATTGTTCCATTGCAACATTCATGCGTTGTAACTCAGAATTTTTAGTGACACCTCTACCTTTTTTTATGCTATATTCGAACCTGACAACAAAAAAATAATTATAAGAAAAAGCATATTAAACATATAAATATGTATTTAAGCATAAGTCTAATTATAGGTGGTAAAGATTAACAAATCTGAAGATCGCTCAACACTAGTTGAGGTAGATAGAGGTTGTTGCTAGCTGGCTTCATTAGTGGATGAACTCGATGGTTGTTATTCGATAAGGTCGAATTAATCTAGTTGTTGTGGGGTCAAATCAATTTCGGTAGTTGCCACCTTCTTGCCTATATTTCTACCAGGTGCCATTATATTGAATAATTATAATTGAAATATCAACATTACGTATAAACATAAGTTAAACATCAACATTCCACATTAATATAAGTCAAACATGAACATTTTGCATAAATATAAGTCAAAACATCAACATTCCTAAAAGAAAAATTACTCAAACATGAACATTCCACATAAACATAACTCAAACACCAACATTTCGTATAATCATAAAACAACAACATTCCGCATAACATAAGTAAAACACCAACTCCGCATAACATAACTTAAACACTAACATTCCGCATAAACATAACTCAAACACCAACATTCCTCATAAACATAACTAAAACAGTAACATTTTGCATATATTGATGGTATGGAGCTCTCTTGTATATATATTGTTATTCGTCCATGTCAATAATACATTGAAGAGATTTCCACTATAATTGTTTTATGGTATCTGAAAAGTGGTCTAACAATCCATGGTTGATGTCAATGTTATTTCAGCCTCCACTACAATAACTCAAAACACAGTCTCTACTTCACCAAATGTTGCTCAACAATTACCTATATAACAAAATGCAATCAATTATCTATTATGGAAAGCCCAATTGATGCCAATATCAAACGACTACAAATTAACTTATCATGTTGATGGTATAATAACATCTACTGTATAAATCATTAACAATGAACCAAACCATGTATATGATTTGTAATCAATAAATGCTTGGCAAAAGCTTGCAACCACGTATGTTACTAGTTTAATAGTTCAAGTGAGAATTATAAAGTCTAAACTCTTCTACCTAGAGATAAAAAATTCAGAGTTAATCACACGGTATTTGTAAAGAGCAAAAGGTATATTTGATCAACTCATTGCATTGAAAAGCTCAATTTTAGAAGAAGATTTTGTATAACTCATAGTTGATCGGTTAGGCAATTGATATAAGGCCTTTATCTGAGGTCTTGAACATCGTTTGGATCTGGTATCTTATCATGACCTGTCTGGACTTCTTCTCAATAAAGAAGAAAATCGTGTCAATGAAAAAGATGTTATATTCAAAGAAAGTGTTCAAACAATTGCTCTTTATACTAGTCATTAGAGCAACAACTTAGGCCGATAAAAAAGTTTTACAAGAGGAATAGGTGGATGATATACAGGAAAGGGAAGGGGAGGCTGAAACTTATTAAACAATTTTGGACAATACAACAATCCAAATAACAATAAAATTATACGTCACAATTTTCATTGACATGGTCATGTAGCACGACAATGCACAACTCTAAGAGCACAACCTCATCAAGCCACAAACATTAAAACTTTTGTCGATTATGCCTCACCAACAATTCCTTCAAACATGCATAATTGGATTATGTATGTAGGAGCAACACATCACCTTATTGTCGATGCGAGAAATCTTACGTCTCATGTTGATGGAGGGTACTAGCCCCATTGCCACGCTGGCAAGTTTGTTACAGAAGAATCTCCCTTAATGTTTATTAATTTCACTGTAACTAACTTATTTCCTTTTGTAACTATGTATATATATATAGTCTTCCTAAGAGAGAATGTAACAAAATATATATTTTCCATTCATTGTTCCTAGCTAAAGTTGAATAAAATACTTGTTCTCTCTCTCAATTCTCTGTAGTTTTTGCCATGGCTATGTGCTTGTGATATATGAGAGTTTTGGTGAATGTTCATCAGAGTTGGTGAAATGACATGGTATTAAAGCCTTAAGCTCGATTGAATTCCTAGGTATTGGTTCTGATTTCTTCTTTTTCAGTTGTTTGTTTTAATTCATCAATCAATCATTCTTACACCAAAATTAAATCCAAACATTTTTGTTCATCTTTTGATTTGCTTCATCGATCAATCTAGCTTTATTAATCTAGTAATTCAATTCATTTTTGTTTCAGTATGTTCTTTCTATACAAATTCTTCAATATTCATTGTTTGATTTGTTCACATTTCCTTTTAATTGTTCATTTCCATTTGTTGTACACCAACTATTTCCTAAAATCTCTCAAAGACCATTTTTCTCCAAAATTCAATAATGGTGATTGAAATTCATTCATCTGACACTCTTATTGTATTTGTCCTGGATCCTTCATATGAATTATATCTAAACTATTCAGATCATCCAAATTTCATGCTCTCCAATCATCCTCTTCAAGGGGAGAATTATGGTCAATGGTAGCGTTCTTGTGAGGTCTCACTTACTGCCAAGAATAAGCTTGGACATGTCAATGGAGGCTATCAACGACCTATTACTGGATCTCCTCTTCTTCCTCACTAGGAAAGATGCAATAGCATGGTCATCTCATGGCTCTTACATTCTGAGGATAAGGATATAGCAGAAAGTGTGTTATATTGCTCTACAGCTCAGTAGATTTGGGAATAACTGGGATAGAGATATGGTCATTCTTTTGGAACCAGAATTTTTTAAGTACAAAAGGATCTCAACACAATTTTTCAAGGCAATCTTTCTGTTTCTACATATTTCACTAAATGCAAGAGGTTATGGGATGAATATGGGACTTTAATCAACATACCACCATGTAATTATGCTTTTGGCCCTGTGATAAACTCATATTTTCACATGTGTTTAGGACTCAATTCATAGTCTTTTACATTCATTTTATGTTCATCTATGGCTGGTTTATCATGTTTTAGCATTATTTGAGGTCCATTGACGTAAAATGCAGAAATAATACAAATAGACTTGAATTGCATTGTTTTTGAGTTGCCGACAGATTTGACCTCTAGTCATTGTTGGATTTTTATCTCGAGATTGGTTAAGCCAAAAATTCTGAAATTTTATACATAAATTCTAGACTCATTGACTGATTTTTGGGACCAATTGTAGATTTTTCGGAGCTGGAATTTAAGAGAAATAAATTTACGACAATCCACGTCATATGTTGGAGTGCCAGACTGACCCATCGATGATGTTTCGGCCATAACTTTTGACTCAGATGTCGGAATCCCGTGATTCAAGTCTCGTATCGAAGATAACGCAAAGACGAAGAGATTGATAAATTTTGAGCTCCTAATTCAATTCCATGTATGTTTTATGGACTGTCGAAATTGACTTTGAAAAATCTCTTCTACAACCAACATCCACCATGCATGCATACAAGAGAAACACGCTACAGCCAAGAGAAATAAGCAAAGCAATTAAATCAGAAGCTGTGGAACGCAACACGTGAATAGGAGGGGCCCATGGATTATTACAAGAATGAAATGAAAATCAAAGCAAGTGGGTCACGCAAAGTCAGATGGATACAACACAACAAGAAGCCAGCAGCTGACGTGAAGGGGGCAGTGAGGGAGGCTTTTTAATTGTCTAATCTGTTCAACAGTTAGAGGGGAGGAATTAAATAGTTATGATGGACCAAGGGATTAGCTAGAAGAGGACGTAGGCTTAAATCAGCTACAGGAGAAAAAAAACAAATGTTAGGTGAAAAAGAGAGACTTGCGTGCATGGGCTGGAACCATGTGACAAGGAGGAGCTGATTATGGTGTGCTGAAGGAATTTTAGTGGGACCAAATATCTTTGAAACATAGAAAAGGAAAGCAGGTGGCGTTGGAGAGTAATGGGCGTGGACTATAAACAATCATTTTTATGTCACATGAAGACAACAAAGCAGCTAACGTTGAAGCAAGAGTGTGGAGGCATGGAAATTGAATGAGAGAAAACAACGTAGCTGGTGGAAAAAGCTAACAATAAAACAACACAAAGCATGAGTTCGTTGGCAACAGCGTGAATGAGGAAAAAAATTTAGCTGAGTGATTTGTGGAGCTGGCGGTGGAGTGAAGAAGACGTGGAGACACAAAGCTGGTGGAGAACAAAGGAGACGCTCATCACTCACATATTTTGTCCACTAACGATCAAAGTAGCAGCTGGAGACTACTCACACAACGTTGGGCATAGATCAACACAGCGTTACAGCACATCTGGTGGAGAAGAAATTGATGCAGCATGGTTGAAGACTAGAGAAAAGAAGAGAGAAGCAAGTTGTGGTATGTGTGCGACGATTAGCAAGGTGAGTGGTGCTGTGTAAAAATAACATTAGCTAGGGACAAGAAGAACAGGTTAGCTGGTCACTAGAGGAAAAACGATAGATGGGGGAGTTTTTAAGCCACATTGAAAGACAAGACACTTGGTGGAGGCAATACAAGACATTTGGTGGAGGAAAAACAAGACACCTCGTGGGGGCATAATGTTAGAGAGTTTTGAGTGGTGGATGGCCCTCTTTCCTTGCCTCACATAAGCTGAAAAATAACATGGCTACTTTGGAAGAAATTGTTGATGCATGAACTGGTGGAAAAGCAACATACGAAACTAAGCACGTTGAAGCAAGAGGCATGAGGAAAAAATTTCAGCTGTAGAGAAAGGGGGTGTTTTAATTTGTTTTCTTAATTTATTATTTTTATTTCCGTATTTATTTTTGTGTGGTTTTAATCAATGCAAACATATGTTCTGACCATGATCTATGTTACATTGATTAATATGTGTAAGTAAATTTTTCTTTTCGGTTAAGGTTAAGATTGATATTGGATTAGGATAATTTTTGTGGTATTGGTTTTTTCTTGATTAAATACATATTTAGTCTTAATTTAGCTTGATCACCTAGATTAAGATCTTAGATGATTAAATGCCACAACCAATGGGATTTAATTTGTCGGAAAATTAATCAAGCAACATATTTGAGACTAAATGTAGACCAACCTTAGGATCTTGTGTGAGGATACCTAGAATTAACGAACTTAATTTTAGGCTTCTTGTATTTAATGC
>JANZLH020000086.1:2404090-2414971 GCA_026770325.2 Erythroxylum fimbriatum | reverse complement strand
CTGACAGCCAACGTGCGCACAAAAATCAAGGAACATAAAAATCGGGAGGTTCTTCATACCAGTATCGGAACGCTCCACTACAAACTCTTGTTATAAATTGTTAAAATTAGAAAATTAAGGCTCTTTATTGTTCTTTTTATTTGATGTTTTAATGTAATTATTATTTATTATGTGATAAATTTGTAATATTTCAAATACTTTGTATTGTTCTTAATTTTATACTTTTGTGATGATAATTGTCTTTTTTATTAATTGTGTTTATTATTTATAAGTGAAATATCTGAAAATTATTGTTATTTCATATTAATTGTGATTATTATTTATTATTATAAATTTTGAAAACATGATTGATGTAAACTTATAAACTATACAGTACAACTTTACAATATGACAATTGATTATTTTGCAATTTCTAAAAAATTTTATGGACTATTTTATAAATTTAAAAAATTATCCGAAATGATATTCGCTATTGACCGATATCATACTAAATTCAATCTGGTAGTAAGTGCGATATGGTATTCGCAACATTGGCTATGCTTACATTAGATTATTTAAAATAATTCCGAAGTAAAAGGAGTTTATCCTCAATTCAAAACTTGCAACATATGTTTTTAGGTCACTGAAGTGAAAAGTTGACCTTTCAGCAACAATCTTTCAACCTGATATTTTTGGATTATTAAACTCCTATATTAAATTTTCAACTTTTAAATATGTGATTTAAGACATTGAATTATAAACTTCTTTTACTAAATTATTTTCTTTCAATCTATTTGTTACACGAGATTTATTTGGTTTTCTAACAAAATCTCTATTTTTTTAAAATAACAAAACAAAATTTTCCATTTGATGCTAATCTATTGGATTTAGAGTATTCTTTTTTTATATGGTCCTAATTTAACTCCAATTAGCTTATATAAGCCTTCAGACGAAGGATAAGAGTACGATTAGTACTAATTACACATATAAAACATAATCTATATTGAGAACCCTCATTTAGATAATGCAAACAAGATTAATGACTTGAATGAAATATACACATATTTTCTTAAATATTTTTTCTCTGTTTTTATGTCAAGAATTAGATGTTATTTCAAACAAAAACATGAAAATTACTATTTGACCATTATTATTATGAAAATGTCCATAATAATGGTAGTGAATCACAAATGTCCATAATAATGGTAGTGAATCCCTAATTTGACCTAGTCGTAGTGATGGTTGTAATAAGTCCACATACCATTAAAAAAGTAGTATTAGCATTTCTGTGCTTAAGAATACTTGCAAAACTATATATTTTTCACCTCTTTCTAGTTTGTCACAAAGGGACATGGATAGGAAACATGATCCCTCGTAATTTTATTTTTAGTTCTTTTGGGTTGTCATCTTCTTTTAAATAAATTTCTAGTAGTTGCTCAATAAGTACATCACTCAGAAGCCTTAGAGGATTTTTTTTCTCATGTTGTTCATTTGAACCCACTCATCTCTAACCATAATAAGAACAAGAGAGAATATAATATAAATTAATGAATCAAAAGTGGAAAAAAAAAGTGAAATTCAATAAATTCAATTCTAATTTTTTTAAAAAAAATCAGGATTGCAACACCCTTGAAGCAAGAGAATAAGATTAATGAAGAAAAACTAATGTTTAGTGGTCTTCCAAACTTTAATCCAATCATATTAGCTCTCCGATCCTTATCATGACACTGATTGATGTGTTGTTTGTAATTATTAGCTCAATCTTCTTCTTTACACCTAACTTAATTAGGATCATGTTTTCAAAATTAATTAAAAAAACTTATTTAGACCTAATTTAGTTAAGATCATGTTTTATCTTACAATTTCCATCTAAAATTTATATTATATTAGGGTTAATTATAAAAAACAATCTTGAACTTTACTCAATTCTGCAATTCTAGTCCAAAATTTAAAGAGTGATATTAATATTTTCTAACTTTCAACTTTTTGCAAAAATAGCTCGTTGTTAGACCCTCATTAACAATTTTGATATGGCTAACTATATATTATCTAATATTTTTCCACATTGATGAAACATGTTTTATTAATTGCTACAAGTGAAATTAATAATTAATTTTTTTAAAAAATCAAAATCCGTAAAATACTCTCTCAGAATCTCTCCTCATCGTGAAGAACAAAGTTCCCCAGAAATTTTAACAGTAATACATTTTTCAAGTAGTTAGATTGATTGATTGGTTCTTTAATATCTTTTCTTATTACTTAAATGTGTCCCTTGTTTGGAAAAGGTGAAAATTTTCATTTCATCATTTGATTCTCTATTATGTTGTTAAAAACTTTTGCTCGGGGGTAAAGGCTTGTTATGATAGTTAATTAAGTAATCATCATTTTACAATAAGTTGTTGTTGTTGTCCATACCCACAACTTTTTTTTTTATTATAGCAAACCATTGAATTTTATTGTCAAAACATACTTTGATGTTTAGCTTTATTTATTCATCCAAATTTTGTCGTTTACGTTTTCTTCCATTTCCCATTTATACAATGCATTCTCAAATGGATATAAGACAAGGCATGAATTTCTAGAAAGGATAAAAAATTTAAGATACAATCAAAAAAAGAGAAATTGATCCTCCTACATTTCCTGTATTATGAATATTTTTAATGCATTATTGTAATAGATTATATTTTTATTTTAGAAAAAATTGATATGTTTATTTTATTTTAATAAATTATTTAACAAATTATTTATATTTTATAATTATGGAATAATTAAAAACATATGAACTTATGATTAGACTTAAATTTAAACTTTTTGAGTGAGTTTTGGTTATGATTATAAAAATGAGGCCCATTTCATAGGCTGGGTTAGGTTTGGACTTAAAATTAAAGAAAAGATAGATTTTATTTAAACTCAACCTAGTATTGTCCATGTAAAAGTCTATATGATGTAAAAACTTATGAAGGCAAGGTGATTATTGAATCAACTTAGCAATCAAATGAAAAACATTGAGTACAAAGATAAGATCAAGCAAGACCAAGGCAAAGTTATAAGATTAAGTATGAATAAAAAAGATCATGAATGTGTCAAGAACTAATAGTAATGTAACTTTTCTTATAACCCTTAGTTTGTTCTTTAAAGTACATTTAGGAACTTAAAGTCGCATGTTCATTTATGATTATGACTTAATAAACATACATTTCAATGTCTACAAGAAATTTATTTAAGTTTTCATGAAAATCCTCTTAAACATAAAATTCACCATTGTGTAACTTTACAAATATGTTTGAATCCATTTTTTCTTTATAAAATTTAAATTATGAAAAACTTTAAAATTTTCTAAAATGTGTTGATAAGGTATTAGATTGACCTATATGGAGATAGGTTGCTTAGATAAGTGACTTAATATGAACAAAAAAATTTCTGGGTTATGCCAATAGAGTAAGGTAGATTAGGTAGGCCTAATGCTTAGGTTTTTGCTAATGATGTTAAAACTAGGTAGGACCTGAAAGAACCCAACCCAGAGTTTCCCTTCTAAAACCAGAATGGAGCACTCCCGGCGACCTCACGTAGCCCTCCAATCGATATCTGACTCAACTGAAGGGTTCCTGCAAAGCCAAGTCATTCAACTATTAAATTAAAATCTTTTACACTTTAATAATTAAAAGCTCAAAAAATAGTGGGACAATTTTTCTATCATTCTGCTGAAATTTTTGATAGCACAACGACTATATTTTGACTTTCCCAAAACTTTCAAAAACTTGTTACAAGATCACACTTTTAAACCCTTTCCAAAAATACTTTACAATATACATACAAGTAACTACGCCAATTTCAAGTAAACACATACATAAAAAGATAAGACAAACACAGCAACACCCGACGATACAACTAATCTTGTGGCGGAGTCCCAATTACTACAACATCTATATGCATATATGGGATGGTTTGTTTAAAAACATAAAAATAAAGGTGAGCTAAATGAGCTCAGTGGGCGTAATTAGTTTTCTAAAAGTTAACTTTTTATAACAACATAACTGAAATATTCTCATACATTCATAAAGCTCATGGTAAAATAATTGTCATAACAATTCACTCGTGCATCATAAAATCTGGTAATCTAATAACTTCTTGTAAAACACAACTTCATTTTTCTGAAATTACTATTTAGAAATGCCTTTTTGAAATTAAACTCATAATATAAGAATTTGCATTTTCCATTTTCCTTAATCAATAAACAGTGGTGACAATAAGTTTTCTGAAAACTTTTATATTGCAAATAAGTCAACTACTAAAATTGGTATCATACGGTGCCTCTCAAAATAGTGGCGGCATTGTTATTTATTGTCATGAACTTTTTATACGATATAGCCCACCACAAACTTCTTTACACTATGGTACCCTTAGGCATAAGGTCACGGAGCTAGTTCTACATCACTTACCCATGATTGGTTAACTACTAGTTAGGGAGCTGGTTCTACATTGCTTACCCGTAATAGGTTAACCACTATAGATAGGTAGTTATAGAGCTGATTCTGTAACGCTTACCCGTAACAAATCACAGAGTTAGTTCTACATCATTTACTCGTGACTATTTAACCACTATTTACAAAGCTGGTTCTACATCGCTTACCTGTAATAAATTAACCATCATAAATATACCGATATAATAACATATATAAAGCCTAGAGGTGTACCATAGGCAAAAGCAACTCTTACATTTACGACTCATCTCATTTTCTAAATCAAGTATGGGAGGATTCATAAGTGAATTATTTCAATGTAACTCCCAATCATATAAAATTTTAATTACAAATTAAAACTCATAAATTGCCAAAGCATACACTTATGCTAGCAATATTCACTTATAAAATATCATTTGCGTAAAACTCAACATAAATATTCATTTCATGATCAAATGAAAACCATTAGCACAAAATCAATTTAAAGAATACTCACAAGTCATTAATTCTTTTCGCAAAGAATTTAGTCATATAAAATAATTAAAATACAATCACAGTTTTGCGAACTTATCTCCAAGCACACTCATGTGTTCTATCCCTCTCCTTTACCTACACAAAACACATTTTGTTTGGGCATTTATTTCTAAATTATGAAATAAGGCATTAAAAGTATAAATTCGGTTTAACCGAATTTGCGTAACACATATGCTAATCATATTTTCACTTGCTTTTGTAAGCTAAACTATTATTCTCTATTTCCAAATATAACTTCAAAAGTTACTCAAATACCATATTTTACCCATTGTAACTTACCAATTTCTTCAAAACACTATTTCACCCAATTTAATTCACCATATCACGATCATGCATGAAGAGTCATGGTTATGGCCCATGTCTAGAATCAAAGTAATACCAATACACCATTGATCTTAAACACCTCCATCTCAATCAAGAAAACCCATAAAATTAGAAATTTAAGCTAGGAAACTTACCACTTTTTCTTCCAATTTTTTGAGTATTTGATGAATAGATTTCTCCAAATCACCATCAAATTCCATAAAAAATGACTACACTCTTTTTCCTCTCTCCTTGGCTAATGTTCATCCTTGTCTTCTCTTCTTTCCCTTTCTTTTTTTGTCTCTCACGTTACTCTCTCATCACTCTCACGTTTATGTTGAAAGAATGAAGCAAAATGTCTTAAGTTTTGCTTTTTATACTTATTTAATGGCTTATACATGTCACCTTCCTATTTGTCATCACTAATGACTCATCAAACACATGTCATAATCTCATTGGTCATCTCTAATGACTCATCAATCCACTAATATCATGTAAAAAGACCAAATTGCCCTTATGTAGTACAAAAAGACCAAATTGCCCTTTAATGCATTTAATTGACCAACTAACCGAATTAAATCCCAAAAATATTCCACAACTGTCTTATTTTAAAATTGACCATGAAATACTCTAATAAGGGTCAATACTTATTGATTGGATGCTTTTAAAAATTTTGAATGGGTTTTAAATCATCAATACCCATTATTTTCCAAAAGGGCATTTTAGTCCAATAATTTTGAAATACCCGAATTCTATTAAAACAACCTTCATTTTGACCCATTTCAGTTCCTACGGACTCCAATCCTAATTCTGGAGCTTTTCATCATATTTTGAAATTATTCGGTAACTTTTCAGTTGCCCAGAAGAATTTTCGGATTAAATTCGAAAATCACTAAATGTCACCAAAATCATTTGGATTTCATTCAAAAGTGTCACCTAAATCTCTAAAGCAAATTTCAGGGCTTTTAAAGATCATTTGATTATGTAGCTTTTCAGAGTTTTCGAAAATTTTCAATAAATTTTCGATCGAGTCCAGAATCGTCTCTTGTCTATCCGTGATCTCCATTACAACCTCAATAATACATCTAAACTCTTATATTACTCTAGTATACCATAAATAGAGCATGCTCTATAAAATGCATGTACAACACATTACACAATATAATAATCGAACTAGGATATTACAATTTCTCCCCTCATAAAAATTGTCCTCAAAATTTTTAACAAACTTAATCATATAAAAAATATGGATATTGACTTCGTATCCATTCTTCGTGCTTGCACTATGTTAATCACTTCATAAGGACCAACATATCGTAGGCTTAGCTTATCACATTGTCTAAAACAGACTATTCCTTTCCATGATGATATTTGCAAAAACTCCTTGATTTTTCAACTTTGAACTCCAAATTCTTCCTCTATTTGCAAACTTTGCTCTGCTATCGTTTTAGGTACTATCACTTTGACTAGCATACTTTTTATCTTATCTACATTTATCTGAATTAGTTCAGCCAACTAATTTGCAACTTATCTATACGTGAAACTCCTTTGTTGCAATCATTGCTCACTAATAATCAGTTTAGTCACAACCTTGCTAACTTAACCATACATCAAACCATCCATTTAACACTATCACAATTCACATTTACTTAAATTACTACTAATGAAACTTTTAATTAGGGTTCTCACAAAACAATTGTTCTCATATACTTCTGAATAATAAACAGTTCCTTTTCCAATGTCTCTAATTATAAACAAAACTCAATAATATTTTTCTTTTATTTTATATGCCTCACATGTACTCCTTAGCTTTGGAATCTCAAATCCATAACCACTAGTGAACTAGTTATTGTACCTTTGTCATTTCCCATCATATTTTTTGGAAGCAAATCAATCATTAAGATCATATTATAAGACACTAACATAATATCTATTCACATAAAAACCATTCAATTTCCTCATAGTTTAAATATCCTATTCACATAAAAACCATTCAATTTCCTCGGAGTTTAAATTTTACTATCTCATAATGCAATTTTGAGCTTAACAAACCTCAATCTCTTCAAATAGGGAGTATACCTCAAACGTCCATTGTGCAACTCTGTTGTTTAATAAAATAAAATATCTTTAATTTCTATTTCTAATATTACAAAACACTTATGTGATTTCAGGTACCTCAAAATGTAATCTGGGAATTTTACCCATCTTAATCCTCCACGTTATACTTTTTCAAAGGTCACATGCATAATTTTTATCATTCTCCCAATCGTCAAATATAATTATCTGTAATATAATATCTCTAAATTCTAGTGAGACAATTCTTCATTATAGATCAAAACTTACCACTCACATTTCCTTGAAAATTTTACCACCATTTTCACTCATCTAATTTTCAAGAAATATAACAATTGACTTACATCCAAAGAAACTCAAAATAATGAATGTTCAATATTTGGAATTGATATACTAATATACGTATAATTGGAAGCTTACATCAAACTGACCATTGCTCCCAAAAATATTGTTCAATCATCATTCTTGATTAAAGATTTGATCACAATGTCATCTATAACATTATTTGGAATGAATCCATAAATCATCATATAATCAAAATAGACTTGACATTAAAAACAAAATTTTATGATAAAATTGATTAATCAATCACTCTATGAGGTCATAACATTTAAACATATCAAAAGTCAGTCACCAATTACTCGTATCAATAATTAATCCTCACCTAATTCAACCATCATAAGCAATCTCATCCTCTAGATATATTCACAAATTACTTTCCCAGTATTAAAATGCTAAATAATCTCGTAAACTTCTGTAATTATGGAGTCATAAAATCTAAATAACTTGTATACTTAATTCTTAATACTTTTCTATCTATCATGACTGATATACTAAAAGATGGGAGCATTCTACATTTCCTACTGAATACTATATTTAACTTCCCTTGTGTACCAATCCTAACTTCCTTTAGATGCAAATCACATCGACAAAATGTAATATTAGTCAATTTCCTTCTTAGTATGACTTCATAGTCATGGATATCTAATAAGATCAACTCATTAGAGAGCTTTTAAATCTAACTACTATATAACTACCGCTATGAACATTCTATGCTACTGACGTAATTTTAGTGAAAGTAGTTATTATCATACGACACTTTAAAAGCTCCAATTTCACACTAATCTATCTAATGAAATCTTTTAGCACATACGAGTGCATAGTTTTGGAATTGATCTCAATATATTCATTATCACCGGTATCTATCACCATACCGAATGTATCCTCAACTTCCTGCTGGGTTACTGCCAATCTTAACTGTTCTGAACAAGGATGATACATAAAGAAAAACATTCATTGAACCATCCCTATGCTCGGCCTCCTAACCTGAAGGGGCTCTAATGTGGCTTTGGGACTCCTAAGATTTCGTAGATGCATAATGTTGTGAACTCAAAGATAAACTATATGACACTTAAAACTATCAAAACTTTTTGGGTTTCCTTGTTCACAAAACTACATAAAACCACATTATGAAATCATAACACGTATATAGACAACCCTATTTCAAAACTGGCTGTGATACCACCTGAAAGAACCCAACCCAGAGTTCTCCTTCTGAAACCTGAGTGGAGCCGTCCTGACCACCCCAGGGTACCCTCCAATCGATATCTGACTCAACCGAAGGTTTCCCACAAAACCAAGTCGTTCAACTATTTAAAACCTTTTATACTTTAATAATTACAAGCATAAAAAATAGTGGGAGATTTTTTTTTATCATTTGACTGAAAATTTTGGCAGCACAATGACTGTATTTTGACTTTCCCAAAATTTTCAAAAACTTGCATAACACATTTTAAAACACTTCTAATATTTCATATACTATTTCAACTTCTGAAATGGGACCTCAAGTCCACATCACAAGCAATCACAAACATACAATTCTTAACATTTTTAAAACATCATTAAGGATCAAAACCCTCGTAGTTTGTTAAGAAAAAGAGATTTACAATTCTAAAGATGTTTACAAGATCACGCTTTTAAACCTTTTCCAAAAATACTTTACATCATATATACAAGCAACTAAGTTAATTTGAAGCAAACATATACATAAAAAGATAAGACAAACACAACAGTACCCAACAATACAACTAATCTTGTGGCGGAGTCCTAGTTATTACAGCACCTGTACATATACCTGGGGTGGTTTATTTAAAAGCATAAAAATAAGGGTGAGCTAAATCTCAAGATTAGTTGTATCGTCGGGTGCTGCTATGTTTGTGTTATTTTTGCTATGTATGTGATATGTTTTAAGTTATTTTGGAAAGAGTTCAAAAGTGTAATCTTGTGAATATTAGTGCAATTGTAAATATCTTTTTCTTAATGAACTACAAGGGCTTTGATCCTCAATGATGTTTTTAAAATGTTAAGACTTGTATGTTTGTGATTGTTAGTGAAGTGGACCTGAGGTCCTATTCTAGAAGTGGAGATGATATATGAAATATTAGAAGTGTTTTAAAATGCGTTATGCAAGTCTTTTTTGAAAATTTTGGGAATGTTAAAATACAGTCGTTGTGTTGTCAAAATTTTTATTAAAATGGTTGAAAAAAGAAAGAGTTTCCTACTATTTTTCGCATTTTTAACTTTTAAAGTATAAAACAAATTTTAATAGATGAACGACTTGGCTTTACAGGAATCCTTCGGTTGAGTTAGATATCAATTAGAGGACTATCGTAGGGTCGCTAAGAGGGCTTCACTCGGGTTCTTGAAGGGAAACTTCGGAATGGGTTCCTTCAGGACCGGTTGGTTCGACCGATTTTTGATCTGGTCTGTACTAATAACTTGTATGATAAAAAATCGACCAGTTTCTTTAGAAAACCACCCAGTTTTCGTAAAAAGCGGTTAAGTGAACCCACCACCTTTCATAAAGTGGGACCCACTACCTTTAATAACGTGAGACCCACCACAAATAGCTACTTCTCTCTGCCATTGCACGCATACCTAATTGACTTTTGACAAATACAATATTTTGAATTTTAATAAAATTTATTTTTCAACTCTCTCACATAATTTAACTTACAAAATATATTTTTTAAATTGTATATTCTTTATTTATTTATTTATATTTTATTTTTAAAAAATGAATTACTATTTATCCTTCAAAAATACTTAATTTATTTAATTTCACTAATAAAAATTATTTGTAAAAATTTAGGCTCTTTATTTATCTTCTTATATTTTAATTAAAAAACTATAAAGAAGCACATTTAAAGGACATTAAAAAAGAAGTTAGAATAAAGTTATAGTCATTTCTATTGATTTTCTTTAAACGTACTTCAACTTTTATGAGGCTTTAAATAAATGATAATGTAGAAATACAGTTATTATTATTGTTATTACTTTAAAATTTATGTTAGATTCAACCTTAGTTTAAATTATTAGATTTATTATATATTAATAGGCATTATTAGTGCATTTTACTTCAATAAGGTCTTTTATTTTATACTATATATTTGCTTATTCTTATAATTTTTACTTCTTATTTATTATATACCGGTTTTATAGCGGTTTAATATTGGTCAAACCTTTAAACCTT
>JANZLH020000086.1:2333956-2344058 GCA_026770325.2 Erythroxylum fimbriatum | reverse complement strand
AGCCGTTTCTCCGACGCCGTTATCCGTCGGTAAATTTCGTCGCTAATTAAGCTTACCGACGGAATATGTACAAATTCTGTCGGTAATTTCCGTCGCTAAACTCTATTTTTCTTGTAGTGCTATAGGAAGAAGATTGTGGTTACCATGGATTCTTCTTAGACTGTAGAAAACTATTATTGTTATTTTTTCCTTTATAGGTTTCTCTTTAATGAGTTATAATTATCAAAGAAAGAAAAATATCATCAGAGAGTTCATTTTATCTCTAGCTTCTTCGTAATTGAATTTATGATTATTTCCATTGCTTCTTTGCAAGCTAATACATGAGACCATGGATGAAAGGTAAGGTTTCATTAGAAAGAATGATGGATAAAATTATGCAATCATTGTTCAAATAATCAATGATCATATTGTTATGGTCTACATCATATATAGGGCATGTTTCCTCTGTTTCCTAAGTCCCTAACCAAATCTTGGTTAGGCTATCCTGGATATTGTATGTATGCTTTGGTATGTTTCCTTTTGTTGAATTTGATAACACTCAATCATCTAGTTATAAGAAATAAGGAGATTTCAAACAAATTAATAAGAGAAGAAAAAACCAAATGAGAAGGTAACTAAAGAGAAGAAGAACTATTAGCTTGAGTATTACTTAGAACTCAAAATGATTACCAAAGTTTAAATGTAAGCCCTAGAAACCAAAATAAGATTTGGGAATTAAGGATTTGGGCTCTAATTCACATTTATCTTTTGACAATAAGGCTCATAAGTATCAGATAGACTCTTTACTGGCAATGGTAGGTCCCATTAAAGGTGAAAAATATTAAAAAAACAAATATGTCATAAGAAAACTGACATAATCCTAGTGCGGTTAAGGGTTCCCTTAGTTAGGAGTTGAATTTGTTAGGTTTTGAAAATGTTGAGATTTTATTTAAGCGCTCCCAAATGTCAGAACTGACTTGTATTTTACTGAAAACTTTAGGATTTAAAAAGAGCTTTTTGCCTTAATGTCAATATGTGAAAGTTAAAGTTTAATAGAAATGAAAAGTGAGAAATGGTCTAATTTAATAAATTGAGCAATCAAATGATTAGAGAAAATGGACAAAATGGAGCACCCATGTAACTTAAGAAAGCTTCCAAGATTTTGAAGTGAAGAACCAAGAACAATAAGGAATTAACCACATCAAAAGTTTAAAAAAAATTAATGTGATCCTTCTTGTTACTTTATCTTGATAAAATAATAACACTTCTAAAGGGTGAAGTTGTTGCTTCTTTTTAGCCAATTTGTTCGCCAGATGTTTACCCCCAACCTCACTTCTATTCAACTCTTTCTTTTGTTAGAAACTTCCCTCATCCTAGTCTCTTTTTTGATTAGTTTGTAATGTTGTTTGACCTCTCTCCTTCTCCTCCTTCTAAGATCTCAACGTCTAATTTCTACCATTTTGTCCCACTTCAAAGGTAGTTTGACAATTTCTCCTCTACTTTCCCACTTCTATCACTTTCAAATTATGGTTTGTAGTTAAGTTTCCCATGAGGAATCCTTCTCATGACTTTTCCTAAATTCTTTTTCTACAATTGGGATCCCTTAAAGTCCTAATCAACCCCTTTTTATCCTTCCTTCATTAGGAAACTCCCTATATACCCCTTCCATAAGAAACCTACCACCTCCTCTAGTCACTAAGAATGCTTCTCAATCTCATCCAGCTTCAAAATGGTCCACCTTAAAACTTTGTAGCCCCTCCAAGATCTTAGAGTAGTCTAGTGAAGTTAAAACAAGTTAAGGATATGAGTATAACTCATTTATTTCCCGAAAGCTATCTATGATGGAGTAGTTTTGCCTCCCTTAAATTTCCTATAAGTGGGTGTAGATGCCCAATCGTCCTCCTTATTTGCATTTTTCTTGGAAAAGAGACCACCCTTCACCTAAATGAATGTATGGGCTTTGTTAAAATGGGGGAAAGTTAGGTTTAGAGAAAACTCTCCTTACAGAAGAAATTGTTTTATCTTCAAATTTCCTAAAGATGCAAACGTCACCTGTATTTTGGAACAAAATCCCTGACACATTATAGGAAAGCCCCTACTTGTCTAAAAATGGTACCTTAGGATGATTCTAGGTAGGAACAAGATTGAGGCAATCTTAATCTAGATAAATTTCCACAATCCAACTCTAGAATACTAGACTATAAAAGATGAGTTTCTTGGTAAGTCTACTTAGGAAACCCCTTTACTTGAACTTTCAAATAGCTAAACTAGATTGCATTGGTTTCAGAGGGTGTGCATTCAATTCAAAAAGGAAGCTGAGCTACCCACTTTCATGATCATCAGAGGATGGTTCTTTAGTTAATTTTGTGATCCAGCTCTCCTACACTTAAAAACCCACCAAATCCATGACATGGAAATCTAATAGAAAGATCTTCGAAATAGTCACCTATAGTGATCTTATATAAACTCAACCTGAAAATCAAGAAGCAACATTAAATAGTAATAACTCCACTATAGAACTTAAGGTTTAGAAGTTACTTATAGATGAAGGTAATAGTCCTTAGAATAAAACTTCTAAAGAGCATTTTATCTCTGACAACATTATTACTCCCAAAATTTCCTCTTCAAGTCCTATAATAATTAAGGAAGGTAAAGAGATAAACCCAAACTCAAAAAGTTCCTATCACTATTATGCCTTGACTAGTCCAATAAAAGGGCCTATGAGTACTAAGATTTCTAGTTTAGGAAATGAAGATTTCACTATGATAAATAATGCTTCTATGGGTAAATTAGGGAGGAAGTCCAGTCAATGGAAAAAATATATGGGAACTTCTTATGCTAATTAACTATGTCAATTCTTATTTAAAACATTAGAGGACTTAACAATCCTTAAAAAAACAAGGAGTGAAGGAAATAAAGGCTCAAAGGTTAAAAGAGGAATTTGGTTTTTTAGGTAGCAGCTAGAGATTTCATTACCAATCACTCTCATCATTTTAATAGGAGAGTAGTGGTTGTATTTAATCCTAATTTCATACAAGTTACTGAATTATCCAATTTAGATATGTGTCATATAATTTGTCATCCAAGTAGGTCTCCAAATCCTTTCATTGTCTTCATTACAAATGTTGTTAACTAGGTTTCTAAAGGAATATTACTAAAATGATTTAAAAAGATTACAAATAGCAATTTAGCTTCCCTAGCTTCTTATTGGAGATCTCAACCACACCTTTACTTCAAATAAAGCTAATGGAAAAAGGTAAATAGGAAATACTTAGGAAATGATCTCAAATTAACTATTAATTAGCTAGGCATAACTAATCTCAACTTTATGTGGCAATTTTTCATATGGAATAATAAGTAAAGAGGGGAATGATTCATAAGGGGGGAAAAATAGCTAGAGCAATAGTGAACAATGAGTGATTTAATAAAATTCCACCTACTTTTACACAGTTTGGCCCTCTACGAACTTTGATCATCCAACTATCATATTTAAGGATATGGTCAATCCAAATCATATAAAAGCTTCTTTTATTTTTTATAATTTTCTCTTATAGGTTGACGAATTTTAGAATCCATCATATACGGATGAATAGAGCAGTCATTAGTTGTAAAACTTTCTAATTAGTCTCTAAACTAAAAGTAGTGAAGGAGGAAATAAAAATGCATAAGAGGAAATCTTACCCTAACACTAAAGCCTAGGTGAAGGCTACTAAGGATGTTTTAAAATTTTGTCAAGAGCAACTTTTCAAGGATCCCAACAATGATATGTTAAAGATGTAAGAAGTCTAAGCCTAGAGTAACAATACCCAAGCACTTCAATATCACAACTCTTTCCTAAGGAAAAAGGCCATAATTAATTAACTCAGAGAAGGGGATCAATGTATAGGTTTTTTCTTTAACATAATTTTGGCCCATAGGAATTTCAACAAGATCAATGCTCTGTTAGATGAACATGAAAACCTCTCTAGTGATCAAACTGATGAAGAATATTACTTTAAATTATTGTAGTAGCTTATTAAGAACTAAAACCCATTGAAAATCCATAGTTCAATGCTTGAAAACTTTCATTGATATTATTCTTGATCCAAAGGCTTACTCATTTCTAGTAAAAAAAATATCACTAGATGACATCAAGTAGGTAATGTTTAGTTTCAGACTAGACAAAGCTCTATGTCCCAATGTCTTCAATGCCTCCTTTTTCAAAATACCTAGGATATTGCACGTAATTTAGTAGTGGAAAGTGTTCTAGAATTTTTCAATAATAACAAAATGTTAATGAAATTAAACAAAACCTACCTTTATCTCATTCTCAAAAATGAAAAACTTACATGCATGTAGGACTTTCCTCCTATCTCCTACTGCAACTTAGTATACAAAGTTATTGCCAAGCTTTTTACCCTAAAGTTAAAGTTTGCTCCCAAACCCCACCTCATTAACTCTTTCTTAAGAGTTTTCACTAGTGGGAGGAACAATAGTCCAATGGCTCAAGATTTGTTTAAAGACTACAATTGCAATTCTTTAGTTAAAAGTTACTTCCTCAAAATCGTATCTTTTGAAAGCATTTGATTCCCTGGATTGGAAGTTCATTCTAAATTGCCTCCATACATTTGAATTACCATTTAGTTCATCTAATGAATATAAGTATGCATTACAACTACTTCATTTATTGCTTTGATTAATGGGAATCCTACCCCACTTTTCTAACGAGCAAGATGCATTAGCTAGAAGGATCCATTGTCACCTTACCTATTCATATTGGCAATTGAGATGCTCACCGAGATTAAGGAGAGAAACATTTTTAGGATGAGATGCTTTAAATTCCACTACAAATGTCATTAGTGTAAGCTTTTCAGTATAGCTTTTGTTGATGACCTGTTATTCTTTTGCAGTGATGATCATGACTCATTAAAGACCATAATTTCATCTCTTAAATGCTTCTTTAATGTGTTTGCGCTAAGAATTAATCTAAACAAGAGTAAATTGATTGCCTCTACAAGTGCTTCTAATATAGACTTGCTACAATAAAAGTCAGGTATGCAAATCCAACCACTGCCTTTCACATACGTTAGATTACCTATATTTTGTAAGAAACCTAGGTTTACAATGTTTAATTATTTGATGGAACAAACCAAAAGGAAAGGCTCTGATAAGATGTTAATTTGTTATGTTAATTGAACCTATGTATTTTATTTTGGTTTAATTTTGGTTCTTAAATGGAAATTTTATTTTAGGAGATGACAAGCAGATATTGCATCAAATTAAAGAATTATTGGTCAAAATCACTAATTTTTAGAAAAAGTGGACATATTACTATAATGGATAAGGCAAGGTCATGCCTAATGACAGGTTCACCTTAAGAGTTTAAATTCAATTGGGAAAATTATTTCCAACCCTATTATGTAGGGATTTTCATTTGTTTAGATAGGGATCTTAGTAAGATAGGAGGAGGCTAGCTTTTGAGTAGGAAGGAAGGAGAAAAACACGTCTAACACTTCTACACATCATTTTCTTTCATGTTCTTAGGGTTTTCTCTTTTTCTTTCATCTTTTCTTTTATTTTTTATGTTGGAACTAAAGTTATGTATGGATAAATCCAAATATTTTGATTTAAAGGGGTTCTAAATTCTAGCTATAATCTTATGAGGTTTTGTTATAAACTTATATTCATAAAATGTTATCATACTCAATCAAATGATGGTATGTTTTAGTTTGAATGTTGGGTTTGAACTAGTAAATTTACGAAAATTTGAGACTTATTATCGCTATCCTAATAGAATTCATACTAACTTCTTGAATTATGAAAATTATTCTTTTTAAACCAATGATCAATTGTTACAATTGGATGAGATATTTCCCTTGAAATCGAAGTTAAATACCATTGAATTTCTCACTTTAATACTTAGTTGACTTATTTTGATTCTTTTTAAAATTTATTTCATCAGTTAATTAATCATAACCCCCCTCCCCCCAAATTTTATTTTATCAATTTAAATTAAGAAACTAGTTTGTAATGACCTTAGGATTCAACCTAGTTTTATGACTACTACAATAGTTTAGTGAATCAAAATTAATTTTAAAGGCTTCAACGACCCAATCAGTCTTTGTTTGGAAAAAAAATCTTATCTCTAATTGAAAGAATGTAATTATTTAAATATATCTTAATAAATCTACACATCATTGGTGTGCTCGTCTAATTCTCCCATGGTGACTCATTAAACAATTAAAGAAGATGATCAAAAGGTACATATGGAACGAAGATATTAATAGCCCCTATAGAGGTAAAATAAAATGGTTAATAGTTTGTTGCCTTAAGCAGAAGGGAGGCTTGGTTTAGTCTCTCTCAAAACCACTAATCAAATGCTAATGGCTAAGAGGATGAGCAGGTTAATTATTGATAAAGTACTATATAGGTCAAGTGGATGCACGTGTATTATTTATCTAGTAACAGCTTCTAGAACTTGAAGGAGAACAAGGAAAATTCATGGCCCCTCACTAAAATGCTTAGAATGAGAAGTCACTATAACCTTACACCAAAAGGCATATTAGGGATGGTTAAAATTCATAGTTTTGGTTCAATCATTAGTCCCCCCTCATCTTGAGACTGGAACTAAATTCCCAAAGGATTGATTTTCTCAAAGTACAAGAGTGGATAAATTAGTGAAAGAAAAATCCTGATGCTGTAGCCATAAAGGACTGACTTAAATTACTACCACTTTACTAAACTACAATAAGGATTCCTCCATTCTTGATTACTCTATATGGTCCCTGCATATAACTCAAATCTGCACTAATAAAACATACTTAGAAAATTTCAGACCTTTTGACCTAAGGTAAGTTGGTTAAACCTCATCTAGTCCAATTATATTATCCCTAAAGCTTTAATCACATGCGCACTTGCTTCTAAGCTTAGGCTATGAACAAAGGATAAATATAGAGGTTCATCTAATCAGCTTTGTGCCCTCTGTTAGATTACATTAGAAACAATTTATCTTCTATATTTCCAATGTGCCTTTTTTAAAACCATTTGGTCAAAGATCCAACAGAAATTGAAATTATTATGTAATAAGAATGAGTATTCATTGATTATTGAATGGCCCATTTCTTGGATTAGGAGTTGAGGAAAAGATTCCATTGTGCTTAGTGTAGCTCTTACATGTTCTATCTATGCCATAAAGAGGGAAAGAAACAACATAATCCATAAAGACTTAGAAAGGGACAAGTATACCTTAATGGATAAAGCGATACACTAGATAAGGGAGCTCCTATTAACAAAAAATTCATTTGAGAATTAATGATAATGATAGAAGTTCTTTGTTTCTGGACCAGTAATCCCCTATAGTGTTTAAACTCCAACAAAACTAAGGATGCAAAATATTGTCCCTCTAATCTATAATGTAAGGCAATGATAGGTAGTGTATAGTTATAGCTATCTGAGTATCGCCAACTTTGTAACCTAGAATAGAGTGATCCTTAGAACTTGTCTTTTTATGGCTTCCTTAAGGCCTAGCCTATTCTTTTGGGAATATACTTATTTAATTTCAAATAATTATTTTGATCATTTTAATGAATTAAAAATTTGATTATTACATAATCATTTTTAAGTAAGACATACTGAATATATTTTTCATAATCAAGAGGATATTTTAAAAGATTATAGAGAAAACCCCCTTAATCTTTAGATAAATTTAAGGAAGCTTGTTAATTAGTTTTGGACCAATTTTTCTTGAAAAGAAGAAGTTTTTAAAGACTTGTTTAAGGAATTTTGATAAACCAATGTAGCGATTTAGGTGAGCAATATTGTTATAGATAAACTGGTCGACTAGTGGATATTGGCAGGCCCGATCTTAGGTAAAGGCAAGGGCACCTGCCTAGGGCCCACTCTTGACCAGCCCCGATTTTGCCTCATTTTGTTCTTTATAAGGGCCCACTCTTGACACTCATAAAGAACAAAAAGAGATAAAATATGACCCTTTTTTATTTTGCCCAGAGCTTATAAAACATTAGGAATGGACCTCGATATTGATAACATGTAACATAAGTTTATGACTATATTGGTCGATCAATGCAACTTACTACTCGATAAATATGCTAGAATGGTCAACTGATGCTACTTTTACTAGCCATCATAATGGTTATTTTTCATTTTAATGACTATTTTATATTATTTTAGTGTAATATACAACACATGAGTTATGGAGGACTGTTTCTATTAAATAAAACTTTAAGATCTTTAAAAGACTAGAAAGTGCACATGTGAATGATATAGCATATATTAAGCTTTTGAACATTGGTATGAATAAGATAGTAATGTTTTCAACTATATGGTTGAAAATTATAGCAATTAGGTAAACTACTGGGGCTGACAATTTAAGGATCCCTATTAACCTTAAACAAGTTGTTTGATGGGTTACTCTTTATTCATGGTAAAATAAGATTATTGTAAGGTTTCCTCTTTACCCATGATAAAGAAGATGTTGTATGAGGGATGTAGGCTAAAGTTATTTATTCAAACTATTATAAATTGGCTTTATCTTTCTTTTTTAGTCTCTTTGAATATCATAATTCTTTGCGAATGTTCTCTATGAATTTATTATAATCATTTCATTAGAATAAGGCAATTTTTTATTATTTTATAAAAAAAGAACACACAAAACTCATCGCTCAATTTAATTCACTTTTTAGTCATAAGGGCCAGCATGTTAATATTACTTCATCTTTCAATGAAAATGATTACTTTTTTTGGATAAATAAGATGAAAGTTTTCCTTATTACTAAAGATTTTGATTTATAAGAGATTATAGGGAAAAGTGGGTATAATAGGACTGGCAATATCCTCATTTCATTAAATAGTAAGGCAATAAACATTTTATTTTTCTCACTATATATAAATTTGCTTTATAAAGTTTCAATATGTTAAAATGCTTATGATATTTGACACAGACTTGATCTTACAAATGGTAATGATTTGTATAATTATGTTAGTGTTAATGATATTAATATTACTCAAGAAGGGAGTAAGAAGATGGAGAAAGAACAAAGGAAAAAGATAACACTAAAGATTGCATGGAATGATATTAATGATTATAAAAGTATAGAATCGATAATAAGGTGGCTCACGTGTGCTTTATGGCAAATAACAATGAGGAATCCTCTAGTTAAACTCTATCTATGATAATGATTATGGTGACAATGATGATGATTTGTCTTATGACGAAGTTTTTGAATGCCTGAAATGATGAGCTTAAAAAGGAAGAAATTATCTTTCAAGTATAAAGAAGTTTAAAAACTTTAGATGTATACATTATTTAGAATGAGAAAATAAATTATGATATGCATGACTTGGCAGAATTTAAGAATGTGGTCATTGCCAATAATTATCAACTTAATTTATTAGATGGAAATGATGCATTTAAGAAAAAGATCAATGACCTCAAATATTCCTTGTTTAGATTCACTGAGTAACAAAATTTTGAATAGAATGCTTTAAAAAATATATAATTATAGGAATGGAATTTGAATAGAATGCTTAAATGCCAATAAGTTGATAATTACTGGCAATGACGACATTCTTAAATGACCGCAAATATTCCTTGTTTAGATTCACTGAGTAGCAAAAATTTGAATAGAATGCTTTAAAAAAATCTATAATTATAGGCATGGAATTGGTTTCATTTATGGAAATGTACCATTCATTGTTGAGACAATTTTTATGAGAGGTAGGCATTTATATAATGAGCCATTACCTAATTCATCACTCAATCATATAACATTTAGTTCTAGAAAAAAAAATTCAAAAGCTCATTGATCATCTTATAAGTCTCAAGGTAGAACAAATGTTGGATCCCGTTACCGGAACCCAACTCTTACTGAAAACCTTAACTAACATCACTTCACTTTCTTACTCTGATACCACACATGTTGGATCCCGTTTCCGGAACCCAGCTCTTGCAGACTCATACTGTTGGACCCCGACCTTTTTTCTGGAAAATTTGAATTATTAAATGAAATTAAATGAGGAAGTAGTGGTGTTAAATGTTTTCTTTGGGAAATGTGAATTGGAGAAATTTCAATGATATTTGAGGTTAATGTATGAAATGAGTGTTTTTGGATATGAGTTGTATTAT
>JANZLH020000086.1:2302878-2319816 GCA_026770325.2 Erythroxylum fimbriatum | reverse complement strand
TAGAATTGGTATGGATGCATATATACTGTAATTACTAGATGAGGCCAAATAAAGGAGTAAATAAGAAGCATGCATGGCAGTACCACCTAAGCCAGGTGGAAGTTTAAGTTTCAACACCCGGCAATACGTTTTTCCTTTGAGACCTGGCAATTTTGTCTTGCACTCCTCAAAACACGACAATAGGAACGCAATCCCACCTCCTTTCATTTTCAGTTTCAATGCCTTTTTTTCTTCTCCTTCTTTCCTTTCTCATTTTCTAGTTCAAAAATGGCTTCCAAATCATTATTTCTCTGAATCTCTTCAACCCGAAAAGAACCCAAGTATCTGTGTGTGCAGGTGGGAGACCAGCAGATAGGGATTTGATTGCTAGAGGTTGAAACAATATGTCTATCTATACATCTTTAGAAAGTAAGCAAAGAAGGTGGCACATGTATCTCAATAATATAAATTTAAAAGCAAAAAGAGATACTAGAGATATATAAGAAGTGGCTAATTAAGTTGTCGGTCTGAAGGGTTTCTATGTTATTCCTGACGGGGACGAGCCAACCAGAGAGAGCTGAGTGATCGGAGACGGTGGAAGTACTCAGCGATGGCCAATAAACACCTCGCAGCTTGACGAGTTGTCAGAATTTGATTCAGTCGATGGATGGTTTGGTGCCTCAGATTATCAGCCTGTAAGTGGAAATTCTTTTACTTGATCAATTTCAGAAAACAACGCAGACAGACCCACTAATAAAGTATCACAAATGTCATTTCTATATCAGAATTCTAGACTATTAGCTAATGCAATTTGATTAGTTTCAACTGCATGCATTAAACAAAAAGAAAATCGCAGACAATTGGTTTTGTTTATTCATTATTGTCAAACAAAGACAGACTATCCACTCATGACTTTTGTGATATTAGAGTGTGTTGTTTGTCAAATGCTCTCAATTTTCATGTAAAAGAGGAAGGGCATTGAATTGTTGGCTTACTGAATGTAAGGTAGGCGTGACACGCATATCTAAGAGTTGGAACTGAGAAGGTAGGCGTGACACGCACATCTAAAAGTTGGAACTGAGACGAGGGCAAATCTGTTGTAGTAAGAAAACCTCAAATGGACTACTTGTTCTTTTATATAAAGTGGTATGTGAATTAACCTATATAATATCTATGCATTAGGCTTACTAAAATACGGATTTTGTCAAAATTAAGCAAATAGAGAGAATCGTCTTTCCTTTTTGTTCCTTAGTAATATTTAACCTATAAATTTAATTTAGGTAAAAATCTATCAACCACTGTTCTGCAATACATACCTTGTTCATGAACACAGACTATAACAGCTACCTCAATTAAAGCTCTAAGAGTCAAATTGCAGCAAATCAAAAGCAGTCAACTAATTACTCTAAGTGATTGTCCACTAGTTGTGATTATTATGACTTTGATTAGTTGATGGTTCCATTAGAATTTCCAATTGACAAGGCCAAGGTTAGATGAAACTTTTTTTTTTCTCAATTTTCAAGATCACAACCGTAGGCTTTCCAACTTTGGCCCCGCTTATACTAATTACCTTCAAAGCATTAGGTCAGAAAAGTATCCAAGAAAAGAATATTAGCCAAAACGACTCATATTAAGCCAAAAATAGCTGATATGTAACTGAACCAAACCGAGTGAAGGGAGCGAAGGTGGGAAACGGAGGCTTGGGTTTTGAACAGTCAAAAGGAGAGTTATGAAGAATGGACAATAGTGTCTTCAAGTCAAACGGTTACGACCATGACATCACAGTAACATGGGTTCATCCAGATCTTTTAGATTGAGGATGCACTGTGGGGACCAAAGTTTGGTTCGAGTGCCACGTGTACAGGTCCGGTGATAGCAACCATGAACATGATCATGTGACTCCTCTCGTCCTGATGGTGGCGACTGGGTCTAACTGACCTTGTAGCCATGATCCTATTCCTGCCGAGTTTTAAGCAAAAGGCCTGACTTTCTACGTTTTCTTTCTTTCAATTGCTCCATGCATTTCAGCTTTCTTGAGGCTTTTCTCTTTGAAATGAAGTTGACAAGGTCTACTGTTCCATTCTAGAGTTGATCCCTTCACGCCTATTTTACTTGTTGAGTCTAATTACTAGCATTCTCAACCACAAACTTCTCTCGATGTTGTAAATCGCGGTTAGGAAATCCCCCTAAGAATAGCATATATTTCTAAAGAATACAGTAGTCTGTAATTATGATGATGATAAACTAGAATGTGCTAATGAATATTTTATTTTCAATATTTCCTATCATATTAATGTAATCACAAGCAAGGAAAAGCGACAATGATAACCCAATTATGACTACTCTTTTCTTCGTAGAAAAGATAAACTGACATTTGGATCAAGAGATTAAATTTTAGAAGCAACAAAAGTTTACTCTACTTGCGATTTTGTGTTATGGTCAGGTTTTTGTCTCGTTATCTCTTAATCCTGAGATGGGTTGACAGGTTCTTCACAAAATCTGTTGTACTGATTATGTAAAATCTCTAGCTAGGTCTATAGTGGATATAAAAAGCTGCATTGACGTACACATATACATATATTTATATATATATATTATGAACCGAGATACTTTTATATATATATATATATATATATATATATTATGAACTGAGATACCATTTAACCACCAGCACACACTATTTAGGTTGAAACACGGGAGTATTTCATATATTGGGTTAGGTTTTCCGAACCCAAACAGGAACAGATTCCTGTTCCTGGGACCCCCCGAATATGGGGTTGGAGGACAAGAGATGGCGTACCTGTCTAACAAAACCTTCGAGTGTGGAGAGCTTATTCATGGCTATAGCCATCTGCCCCATATAGTTAGCCATGTTTGGAGGGCAGCTCAGTGAATCAGAAGCTATAGTGTCCGACAGAGACTGATTGAGAGCTTCAAGTCCTTGAGAGAGAGCTTCTTCAGCCTCCTGTGTTGATTGTTGCAATCCACAGATCCCTAGGATTTGTTGCTCTGTTAAAGGCTCGATTTGGTTGAGTATTATCTGCATCAATAGTTGGTATATCTTTTTAATTAACCGCTGTTACAATTAAAATTTCGCAATCGTGTGTTTCCTAGCTTATTTAACCATTTTATTTGTTCAGTTATTTTCTTCATGTGGGTTATAAATATAATTTCGAATATTTATTCGCTACACACCAAAGGTCGAGGTGAAGTGAAAACGAGGATAATATATCAATGAAAATGACATTAGAAGACAGAGTCAAGAACCGTGCAATTCTCTCCATGATAACTACATGTTGTAGTAACGGACATTGGCTTTATTGGATTGACACCTAACTCTACCCATTACTAGAAACCTTCACAATTCCTATCGTCATTCATTGATCTCGATCTTCTTTTCCCTATGTTTTCTATACAATACGACCGACAAGTTGCACCATGCAATAATAATGATCATAATAATAATAATAATACATAGCATTATGCAACCTCGTGCACTCACTCTCATAATATCCCCCACATCATTTGGCTATTCTTAACATTCACATTAAGTTTGATTCACATGTATGCTTCCCTTGTCTTATGTTCCAACTTTCTAATTAAATGAATATATAGGTGTGCGTATGATGCTTCTTCTAATGATAAATTCTTTTATATATTTGTAACAAATATAATTACGGATAATGTATGAAAAGGGTAGGGTTAATTAATTAGGTTAGTTACCTTGATGAGCTCAGATGGGCGGAAACCTCCCATCCACATGAAGCAACGCTCGGCCGGAGTCTTCCACATGCCGGAAACAATATGGAAGACGTCGGTTTTTGCAACCATGCCTTTAAGGTTCATCACTACATCGTGGTGAGCTAAGCAGTTGTCGACGAAGTACTTGAGCTCATTCTCAGGTAGATGCTCCTGCACTGCTGCCCGAAGTTCACAAGTCAGACGGTGGTGCTCCTCCAGCCATCTCGCGTATTCCATGTCGAATACAGCGGCATCTATAAATGGGGATAACAATTGCTTATTATTAAAAGAAGAAGAAGAAGAAGAAGAAAAAGGGAAAAAGGGTTTTAGATCATAATCGTAGTTGGTCAGTTGAAGTACCTGAGCTGACGTTGTTGATACCAATTGGAAGGCCTTGGTCTCCTCCTAGAACACCACCTCCACCAAAGAGCAGACCCTGTAAACACAAAAAATTAAAAGAAATAAAAAAAAATCGGGATTGTAAGCATAAATTGTAAAGAAAAAAAGGCATTGACAACTGAAGCGATGAGAAAACCTAGATATAGACACTCACTTGAGCTCTGGCTCTTTGCAGTTCTTGTTCCAGCTGGGTGAGCCTTATTCTGCTTGACTCCAGTTGCTGGACATAAGCCTAAAATATTGAAAATGTTATGTATGTCCTGACGATTCCATGCGTTGAATTCCCTTGTCTGAGTAATTAGAATAAAGTATTAAAACCAATAATTTCAAGTGGAGACTGACCTTTTTCCGGAGCCTGCTTTTCCTGGCTGCCTCTCTATTTTGAGCAAGTCGCCTCAATGTCTATATAGAAAATGGTTATGGGATAACATTCAAAATTGTGTTCGAGAAAGTAAAAGAAGCAGAAATGTAAACGTATGCTATAAAAAGTGAACCCAAGTAAGTCACCTTAGGGTCTGGTGTCTTGGGTCCTTCCTGCTCAGAACTTGACGTCGTTGGACCTTTACGGTTGCCTTCGCGCTGCAATATCATGGGATCAGAGTTATTAAATATAACTTTCAGAACAACGGCCGTTGGGAATCCCAGTTTAGTTAGAGTGAACATATCTATATAGAGGAAGACTTTGTTTCTTGATTTGAATATTGCAAAGTTTCCTTAATATATTATAATATTCTGGTCCATATTCCTACTACCTTGACAGCTTTAGCAGGTTCAGAAGCAGATGGAGTAGCATCATTTCTGGCGTTGGCCAACTCCATGGACGGCTCTGATGGTCTCTTTGAACGACTAGTTGAAGGAGAAACTAAACCTGTGGTATTATTAGTCTACCAAATCCAAACAAACCCATTAAGGCATTATTTTTTATATAGGGTATCGCAAGAAAAGAAATGACCGTACTTTGACATACTAACGGTTTAATGGTGAGATACCTTGGTCGATGATGGCTCTACGTGCATAGGCTGAGAAGGGAAAATGTTCAAAGTAGGAGGTCTCATCCCGGAACTCTCTGCAAACACGGGCATACAATTTATTACTAACAATAATTCCTGTTATAGGTTAATCGTACAAAAGAGGCAAAAGAGAGACATGACAAGAGAAGCATGGGGCATGAGTAGAAGGAGTGTAGAAATCTTCATGGAGTTGTAGCTCTCCATGCCATCAAAACAGAAAAAGTCGGGAAGAAAGGGAATAAAAAGCAAAGACAACCCCATACCCTATTCGTACCATGTTTAGTACATGTAGAAATTGAAGGAGGAATTTATGATATGTTTGAGTTTGGCTACATGCCGTGGTCCAATCCCCCAACAATAAGAAACAAAATTGATTTCGAAAAGAATATGAGAGAGAAGTTTCATTTCTTGAAATTCTGAAGCAAAAATTATTTTTGTTCCATCTTTCCTTCTGCTGAGAAGATGTGGTCAAAGAAAGTACTAGCAGTTTCAATCTGTTGAACATGCTTTCTCTGTGACCCAAACAACACTTTCCATGGAGAATCTCTGTAGCAGATACAAAGAGAAGCAGAAAAGAACGAATTTTTCTGAGAGAAGAGGAAGAGAGCTAACGTCTTTGGTCTTGAATAGTGGAGGGATCTTGTCCATCAAGATAAAGAAAAAGGGCCTGATCCAATTCTCCCAAGTCATAAGCTCCAGCATCTTTGCCACTGCTGACACCAAAAAGTACATGCAAAACAGAAACTCAAATAAACGACGAGTATTTCAAAGCAACAAAAAGTTCTTAATTTTAGGCCTTCCAGAAAGAAGACTAAGAGTAAACCCAAATGGGTATTTTTATGCTTTAATTTCTAGGTGGTAGGGAGATTACATCAAGTTCCCATGCATAGATGACGAAGAAGAAGAAGATTGCATCATTCCGTAAGGAATCTGCTGATAGTGGTGGCCGTGGCGGTGATGTTCTTGTATTTGATGATGCTGTATTTGTTGTTGGTGATGATGATGATGATGATTTAGATTCTCATGCTGCTGCTGCTGCTGCTGTTGCTGTTCTAGTTGAGGTGAGTTGCTAATGACTTTATTGGTAGCCATGAAAGAACTATCTATGAACTTGGCTTCCACTTGGTCGTCTTCTAGCACTCCTCCTCTAACAGCACTTGCAAAACCCATTACCGACATAACCGCCTAATTTTTCCTTCTTTCACTACCATCTTTTTAGTTCGCACACACATATAAAGGAGAGGGAGTGAGAGAACATAAGGAGGAGGAGAAGGGGAAGGAGAAGGAAGAATGGAATTGAATGCAGGGGAATAAAAGACAAACCTCTTTTAGCTCTCTTCTCTTTATCTATCTACAAGTTAAGACTGACTTTGTCCAAGACCAAAAATATTAGATAAAAAGTTTGCTCCTGAGAAATTAGATAAAATGTTGTCTCTCTCTTTCTCCTAAAAACCAGAGAAGACCTGAAGAAAACAGCTTTTGCTTTCATATTTGAAACCGCTTACGGGTTGCCTTGTCCAAGTTTCTTAGCATGCTGAAATATGTAATGACCAAAATGCCCTTCTATGTCTTTAGGAGTTTTTTACTATTTGACATTTTCATGCAAACTTACACGTAGATAGCTGAGGCGGCTGCCTTCTACTGCCCTTGGCCGTTGTCATTTATAGTCTCTAACTTCGGTAGGTATTTCTAATCTATTCTCAATTTGTTCTTTTGAATAATGATTATAAAAGAAATTTATTTCTTCGAGCCACAAGTGCTAGCTAGGACAGTTTCCTCGTGGTCTTTTGTCAACTGTAAGAATTTCACTCCAAAACATCAAATCGGTTGCTTTGCTTTCGGCAATAAGTTTAGGGTTTTTGCTAGAAATAGAGAAAGAAAAAAAAGATAAATTACTGTTTAATTCACATTATTGATTACTTCTTACCATAAAATAAGAAGTAATATTTGATTTTTCAACCCACCTTTTGTATGTTCAGATTGAATTTGGCAATATTCAAATCGTAATATAAATACGCAATGGTTGCATTTTTCTTCGAGTCTAGATCTTCTGTCCAATATTATATTATGGTGTTTTATTGTGTCCACTAAATCTCAGCCATTTATTTATGTGGGTCTCGTATGAGTTCTGCGTGAGTCCCGCAAAATAAATGGCTGAGATTCTATGAGACAGAATAAGACAGAGTAATATTGAACAGAAAATCTAGATTCTTTTCCTTCGCAGTCTCCAGACAACCAAATGCAAATACTACGAATCTGACGCTTCAAATAGATGTGATTGAACAAAATAATACTTAAAATCAAAGGATTAACAATATTCCATTAATACATTCAAAATATGTCACCTTTATAAAAGGAATTGATCGGTGTATGAAGCAAATTTAGTACAAAGATGGAAGGCAATTACTATGGCAACTACAGTTCATAACATTAACTGGCGAGATAATGCATAAAGTCGGGATATATCAATCTGTATTTCCTATAAGATTCCATTTAATTGAAAACTCAACATACTTGTTATTTAAAAACATATAAAAGAGGTCACCAAAGAAATATAAATAAATAAATAAAAGTTTTCCTGGGGAAGACTGGAAACTAGTCCTATGGCATTGGAAATCATTCTCACTTCATTTGCTCATGCTCCCGATATATCAAGAGAAAAAGATGTAACTACCACGCTGATCTCCTAATAATTATAAATTATAGCCTTATTTCCTTTAATTATTGAGTTACAATCTTGTCAGCAATTTCTACACTATCTATACTATGACCAAGATGTATATATTGTACCTCTTAAACTAAAGGCCATTAAAAGAGTTGGTGAACCGTGATATGGCGGCCATTGAAATGAGGTGTGCAATCTAAAAACAGAAGAGAAAAGGGGAAAATCCAATCTACAAAGAACAAAAATAGTAACTTTTTCATTGACCTAATACAAAGAACGCCCACTCTATTTTTAAAGCAAAAATTATATTTGGCTTGTATCATCCGAATGATTTAGTCTATACCCATAATTATCTTTGGCCTATAACTACTCCTTAAGATAAGCTACGATGCAATGAACTGAACGACTAGGGTTGTATACTGAAGTTCAACACTTTGTACTAAAAGATCTATCTCGAGCTAGTTTTAATTTCACTTTGTTGGGGTAAGCTCATAAACAAACAGTAACCAATTTAATTATATACGAGAAACAGGGAGATGGTATAGTACTTGCACGACTAAAGCAGTAAATGCTAATTCGTGGGTTTTGGCCGATTCGATCCACGATATATCATGAACATCTAGAAGTGTTGAATGTGAAGACAGATTTAGTCAGCTTCAGTTAAAGTTTGCATATGCATTACTTTGTAAAATTTTTCACCAATACTAACTAATATTAGAAATTGAAAAAAAAAAGGGGTGCCTATTGCCTAGCTGGGTCGTGAGTGAAGGCTTTGTTGCTACAAGAGCCAGCAGTCTTCTTCGCGAAGAATGCTCCCTTGAACAGCCGTTACGAGCTTGAGGGGTAGAATTGGGAATGTGACATTATGAAGAGATTATACAATAGGCAGCTGTCGACCGGGGAGTTCAAGTAGGACCGTTGACGAAGGAACACGTGTCACGTTAAGGTTATATTTGAGAGAGTGGGACCTACAGGTTAGATCTCGAGAGTTTAAAGCAATCAAAGAGGCTGAGAATGGGGAGGAGGTGTCATTGTCGGACTGATGAGTGGGACCCAGAGCAACCGGCCCCCATCTTTCCCGCGATTTTTTTTTTTTTAACTCAACTACTCCCAAAATAACAAGCCATTGTCTGCTAACCGCAAAGAAAAGGATAGAAATTATCATTTTTATCACTTTATTCATTTTACTAAAATAATAACCATCCCACTGACTCGCGTCCATTCTCCCATTACTGTCCTTCCTTTATCTTTTAAGCTTAAGCAACATAAAATTTATTATCAGATCGATTGATAATAATTATTAAATTGGGTAATTTAATCTGATCGAGTGGATGGGTCAATTATAAAAATAAATTATTTAAAAATAATTATAATTGCTTTTTAAAATAAGAAATATTATCTTAACTTTGGATTATTAGTCTATAACTAAAAAGATTAATGTTTCTGCACTTAACAAAAAATGATAAATTGCTTTTCAACAAGTTGGTTATGAGGGCACTTGGTTTCGATACCATTAGACCTCCGTTTTTTCTAATAAGGAGAATCATTAATTATGATTTGTAGAGAGTTAGAACTACTATGACAATAAACTAACATGCATTTTTAATATACATCTTCTAGTTTCACCTAACACTTGCTCATTTGCCCCTTCACATTTCCAAACTCCATTCTGCTCAAAGAACTCAACCATTCATCATAATTATCTATCCTTCATTTACCATATTTAATTTAGAGAAAAGTAAAATTATTCAAACAATCAACATATAACATAAAATTAACATGCATTTGAAGAAGTGAACTTCACTTCAAATATGCTTTAAATATTAATCTACATTTAGTTTGGAATTATGTGAAAGTACATTTAAAATGTTGAATATTTCATTAGCTACAATTAAAAAGAGTGAAAACTTTATATTATTTTCATATGTTTAATTCTTCATGTTACATTGACTATAGGGTGATTATTAGGAGTTTTATATTTTTAATAATTATATATTTTTAAAATTTTATTAACGTTGAATTAATATCTTATGATTTTTTAAAGAGGAGTACCATAGAAGAAAATAAGAAGTTTGAAATTAAACAAATACAGCTTATCAAGCATGCACATTGTTAAATAAGTGAAAAACCATGAGCAATGTTAGTTTTATTCAAACTTAAATCTTCAATATGACTATGAATATGTAAATAACTAATTTTCTTAATATTTGATTATAATTGTTTGCTGTTAAAATAATTTGTATTTCTATTACATAGAATTATTTTAAACTATTAATCACATTCGATTGTTTCAATTTTCTATACAATGTAATTATTTAACAAAGGATTATTCTTATTTAATGCTCACTGTAAAATTATAAAATGTTATTTAATATTATAATTTAAATTTATTTGTAAAAATATTACGCTTGCTAATTCGATATAAATTGTTTACAATAACTGATAGTGAACTATTTTAAATGAAATATAATTAAAGACACCTATATTGAATGGTTATATTAATAAAAATAAAGGTTACACATCATATAATTATTCATATCAATTTAAAGACAATATGAACTTAAATGAAATTTAAAAGAAAGATGCATACTATAGAGTTTAATTATAATATGAATAGAATACTCCACTTATTTTTGATACCTTTCTTCCACCAAAATGTTCAGTTCATGCTGATTCCAAAGATTGGTTAGAAATAATTAAGGTGGTCTCTTGTATGTCAATTCATTAATATTCTAAACACATTATAAACGTTATTCGGTTAGCAAGGATTTCTTAAATACATATACAGTCATTACCAAGGATATACATATAAACAGAAGTGTAGGATATGAATTTGTGTTTAATTTATACTTATTTCTTCTTCCCCTATCCTACTTTAATCTTCGTCCTGTGAAAAACAATCTCATATGCGTACAGATATGTGGAAACAAGAAAACAGATTGTTTAGGTTAGGTATATCCCAAAACATACACAAAGTGGAGATTAATATTTATATTGTTAATGCCTTTCAAGTAGCTAGGATTTCCACCCACTCTTATCAAAGGCGGAGTCCATGCCAAATGTAAACCTGATTTCAGTTCTAAAAGGGCCCGTGATTTGCTCCTTAGCTTCAAGTTCAACTTTTGCTTAAGCTGAAACACATTTTCTCTTCTTTTCTTTTTTTCATTTTTGGTTATTTCTTGACCAAAACGAACATATAGCATATGATCACTCTCTAATCCCTATCAGTCTGTCTTAATTTTCTTCAACAAAATTTAAAAAAAAAACGAAGATGGTTTCTGCTTCTTGTTTTTGATAATCATATGTGGTATTCAAAACCTAACAACAGGAGTAATGATACATGATTCACGTTTGTGTATGCACTGTCAATATAAGACCTTGGGATCACCCTCAATTACAAGTTTTCAGACTAAATAATGTTGCCAATTGATATAGTCTTAAATAGCGCAGTCTCCATGTAACTTGGCAGGAGAAACTTGGTGCCTAAATATATTCATATCATCTAAATATTTCTGAAGGTTTTCACCGCATCATGTTTCTTCTTATAAAAACCTAAGAAGAATGACAAACAACCCATATATAGGAAGAAATTTGATCCAGTAATTCGCTGAGGTGGAGCAAACATGTAATGGTCTTTACTTGGTTTAGACTTTTTGGACTCATTAAGTTGCAATTCATGCATGACTTAGCTTGCTCAAGACCAGAATTTGGATGATTTCATCTATACTCTCGTTAGCTATGACACCTTGGTTCGTATTTTATTTGCGCAACTCACTTGGAAGTTTTCAGCAACTTTAATTTTACCTCATTGCATCGGTTTCTTGTTAATCTGTCTTATAAAAAAACGTTAGCATGATGCTTAGCAAAACACTAGAATATATCATTGTTCAATACGGGTACTAATCGGCATCATGTATCATAAGCGTGCTCACAACTTTAGATTTGGTTTTAGTTCCTGTTTTGACTTCGACTTGCACAACAGAATACAAGACCTTCATCATATGCAGATCCCAGGTAGTATAAGCTTTAATTATGATAGAAATGTGTAATAATTAATTTAATTAGACATTAAAGCAGTTAAAGGTTTCTTGTCTGATTATTTGAAGAAGTAGATGTATGATATGATCTGCTTATAATGACAATGATTAACAACATATATGATCATATTTAATGAAACCTGTCTGTTTTCCAAAAATTTTATATTCTTCAGTTTCAACCGTCCAACTCTTCGACGCAACCCCATTGCCAGTATTTATTTGGTTGACTTTTGAAATAAAGCATTTGGTCAACTAAGCCTACCTTATGATCCAAGTTTGCTTAACTCCATAATTTAATACAATATAGCTCGTAGAGATAAACTTTATAACTACTAGACAATATATAGTTGCAGGCATGCATATTGTTGGGTTAAGATAATGATAATTAATTACTGCAAAAGTCAATTAGAATAATATTTTCATGAAAATTTGCAACCTATTCTGAGACATTCAAACCACGATATATTTATGTATGAATGTGTAGTGTAAGTATACTAGCAAGTACACCCCTACCATTCGTAGTTTATACGTATGGATTTCTTCTTCTTTTTTTTTTAATTTACACTCTTTTGGGATACTTTGCGAAATAGTTTATTGTCAAGTCGTCGTAACGATTAAGTTATTTAACAATACGGTGTCCAATGATATAAGGTATGCCTAATCCTGCATTCCTTTAAAAACAACTAATTAAGGGATGTGGTGGCGTAATTGTTCATGTATACAAACCTACTTTTTCAAGTTCACCTAATTTTGGCCATGTGAGTTTGCTAGCTACTTCCAGTATTCTTATGATTAATGATCATCTTCAATAGGTTTGGTAAGTCTGGCTCATTTTCCATGTTAATTAATATATATACTGCCTTCCACTATATCCTTGAAATTTGAAGGATTTAGAAGAAATCAATCAAACGTCAAATAATGTAATATTTCTGAAAAACAAAATATTTTTTAAAAAAATGGTCTAGCCTTTCTTGGCCTGAAGTTTCAAGGTATGGGAAGCCAAAGCATGCAAAAACCAAATTGTATTTTGTACGGTCATATGTCAGTGGCAAAAGGGTTTGGCATGAAGTACTTCATTTCATGGGGCATCTTATCGAATACTTGAGAGAGTTTATTAATAACATTGATCTGGATAAGGAACTGTAATGATGAAGACAATGATTTTGCTATAAATAGTATGTCGTCTACACTTTTTCCTATAGTATGAATCCTTATTTTCAGGAAGTGGAGTTGTACTGGTAGCGGCAAGATAGGGCATTCATAGTTGTACAACTATTATCATCAAAGCTCCAGTTGTTTTTTCTTGTTTTCTAAAATTAGCACATATACGGATCTTGTGGAGGAACTCTTTTCTAGGTTAATTTCTGATGAAGGGGTTAGGTTTGACGCCCTCCTCTCTGTTTCGGCTTTGGCCACAATCTCCCGTAGTTCCTTCCATTCGATTACTTCCTTCCAAGCCTCCTCGGTGATTAAAATTTTGCTTCTATGTGATTGCATTTACTTTGTCTAGTTCTTGGATCTATGATTTGGCACAGGGATAACAAACTACAAAATGTTATAAATTTTAGAAAATTGGACAATTCAATTTTAAAAATATTTTATGAATAAAATTTATAAATACTGATATTTAAAAAGGTTAAGTAACTTTTCGTTTACATTAACATAATTATTGAATTTTATGTTATGAACATATTGACTGTTATGTATTTAAAATAGGGTCAATTTTTAAATGTTTAAAAATTATTAAAAAAAAAGAAAATGCCACGTACCTCTTTAAATGTCAATGTTTCCTCAATTACATCAACGAAATATTAACTAACTTATTCTTTTAATAATGGAAAATCTTTTCTGCATTCCCTCTTTCAAACATTTTTAGCTTATTCAAGTGGGTTGGGCTTCTAGATTAGTTTGGACCTATTTTGACTTTAACTTTCCCTAGCATATGTCCTAGCACAAAAGACGAAAGAACCATTTTCAATAATTGCAACAACAAACGTATAAAAGAGGTAAAACTATGGTCTACAAAACCATTAATACTGAAAAAGGGGAAAGGACTTGAGTTACAATTATTCTTGAAAGAAACTGATGTGATAGGCTGAAATGAAATGAAATTGACTAGATAAGTAATATTAAGAAACTAATACAATTATAAATACATCAGTAATGGAATATGTACTAACAACCGGATACATCAGTAATGGAAGCTACATACATTTTATTTATACCCATATTTATATATCTTATTACAACATCATGATACAGATATTTAATTTCTACCTTAAATGTGCTTGTAATCATTACAGGTTTCTAGGCATTTACATATCATTCTAGGAACAACACCTTTCATTGGATCTAACAAATAGATTATTAAGAACAAATTTGTGAAAAGATAAATATTTAAAGGTCATTAAAAAAAGGTATAATTGTTGGAGGGACCAGAGACCTATTTTGCTTGGAAGAGCATAACCAGATTCTATAATTACCAAAGATTATTCCTATTAGCAACACCAGATTTAAAGAGTAATAATCATACTAGGACACCTTTTTTTGTATTTTACAATGCGGAATAGGGGGATTCTTCCTCAAAACAAATTTCTAAATCCTCACGCTCCCTAAGTTAATTCTTAAGACACTACATACGTAACAAAATCTACATCCATAAGTAAAGCCTCCATTCATAAAGAAGGAAGAGATTTCACAATCTAGTTTGAAAAACCCATTTTGATATTGCAAAACAATGGAAACACCGTCTACCTTAATTATCACCCTCTTCTTCTGAAATGTTAAATAAGAACTTCGAAAGAGAAGCAAATCGAGGTAGTTGAAGCAGCAAATCGCCAAGTGTAATAGAAACCTAACCTTTATGTGGCTAACTGTGAAGGGTTGAGGGTGTCGAGAAGAGTAAAATGAGCTTCTTGCAATGCGAGAAGGGTTTAGGGTGTTGAGGTTGCGATTTGAAAACTTGTTAGTGTTGTGTGTTGCGATTCGTGAGTAGTTTGGGGCTAAACAAGCAGATAATGAAGGGATGAGATTGCGTAAACTAAAAAATGAAGGGGGTCAAAGTGAAGGGGGTGAGACTTCACAGTCAAGTATCACAAAACATATTTAAGTGATTTGTAAAAAAACGACGACGTTTACTTATGTGATTAAACGATGACATTTCATTAATCAACATTTGTTCTGTTAATTACTGCTGATGTATATTAATAATAAGGGTTTCTGGACACGTAGCAAGTCATGTCAACAAACTTAACGGAGAAACTAGCGTCGAGCTAGAATTAAAAAATTGAAAGTTTAAACAATTTAAATATTGTCACTTTTTAAAATTCAGGCTATAATTGACAAAAATGACTAAAGTTTGGAAATTTTTTTGTTATTAACCCATAATAAAAGCATGATCACTACAAACCAAACTTTACCAGGAAGTGATAATGAGATAAAGTAACTATATTTACTTATATTTTCAATTGTTAATTTGAAAATTAATTGAATGAAGTATATAAATTATTTTATATTATCAAAATTTAGGTTAATCAAATTACTTATATATATTATAAATTATTTATTATGTAAGAGTAATTTATTTAATATTACAAACATTTTTCATGAATTAATATTGACCTGTATATAATAAGGAACAACAATAACCACCTTCAAACCTAATACGAAGGCCCTATTTGGTGAATGACTTATTAGTTATTTTTTGGTTAATTGAAAAGTTTGAGATGTTTGACCATGTCAAACAGGTAATAAATGTATTTGATAATTAGCTGATTGGGTAGGTTGATTGAACCCAATTAGCTAATTTCTAAAAAGCTCCTCCCTACCTATGTTTGGCCTTCAGCTGATACAAAAAGTGCATTAATGACGATTGTAAGCTTGCCTAAAATCTCATGTAAGAAGGGCTTTTAATTAGTTACTCTTGCAATCATCAAGGGTACCAAAAACAAGATATAACTTTCTATATTACTCTTTCTAGTTTCTATTATAATTTGTTTCTCTAAAGAAAATAGTTTATTTAAATTAGTCCTCAAAATATTATTGAAATTTTGTTTACATCTCTCTCTCCATTTTAAAAAACTTTAGTCGCTGTTAATTATAAAATTGACTCCTATTTTTCTATATTATGTTAATCTAAATTTGATCTACCAAAAAATATTAAAGCTACATACAATTTTAGAATTACAAAAAATACTAGATAAAACTGCTTTTGATGTATTTTTTTACATTTATTAATTATGAAAAATGAACCTTCTTGAATATTCTACAAAATAATTTATAATATTTTTTTAAAGTCATGCCCTTATAAATAATTTTACACTAAATAGTTAATACTAAACAATTAATTTTACTAAATATCTATAATAAATAGCTGATATTATTTACTAGTAAAAAATTACTAATAGAATTAGCTATCAGCTAACAGTCAATACAATTTATTAATTGCCAAACATTACCAAACTCAACAGCACGATGGTCGACAGATGGGATCTGTCCACAGGCAAGCGAATGATTTTTTTTTGTGAAGAATAATGATCATTCTTAGTACAAAGGGGGGGAACTATGTGCTCATGCAAACTTGTATGTTTGTCCACTCTCTCAATTTGGAAATTGGTCTACATAGTTAGTTGGCCGAAAGCTACAGTAAAACCTCTATAAATTAATTTTGTTGGGATCATGATATTTATTATTTTATAGAAATATTAATTAACCGATAAATTAATATTTATTAATTTAAAGAGATTTTTGTAATTGATTAAAGTTAAATTTTGATTACATCAAAAAGCATTGTATCTTAAAAAAATTTATGTTTCATATTAATTGAATGAGTCTAAAATATAGATTCATTGTACATAATATTAATGAAAACTAATAAATAATGTTCATTGTTTCTCAATAATTAAGTATTATTCATTGTATTTTTACTAAAAACATTCAATATACATATGTACATATGATGGAGATAGAAAATACTTTATAAACAAGATAGAAAATTTTTTGGTGCAGTTCGAAAACACAACACTAAAAATTTTGGATGCAATAAGAAAAGTTAGAGGTAAAAGTCTTTTTTCCTATCCTCATGAATCGGACAATACTATGTTATTTC
>JANZLH020000086.1:2275804-2298560 GCA_026770325.2 Erythroxylum fimbriatum | reverse complement strand
ATCCGAAAAGAACTTTTTGTTGTCAAATTGTGAATATGTTGTAGACTTGTAGATTCCAATCATTTATACTTACACTTGTTAATTCAAAATGACTTTACGATTGATAATTTTGATGAAGACCAAATAATAATAAAAGAAGAAAGTAATATGAAACGCAGAGAAATTGAGACGAAAGCAAAATGAGACGGAAGCAGCAAAATGAGACGGAAGCGAAATGAGACGGAAGCAAAATGAGACGGAAGCAAAAATGAGACGGAAGCAAAATGAGACGATAGAAAATGAGACGGAAGCGGAAAGCGAAACTAAGACGAAGACCCAATACCACATCGGTTGGAGAGGGGAACGAAGTACACCTTATAAAGGTACAGATACTTCTCCCTTACAGACGCGTTTTCCATGGCCTAATGCATCGGATTCCATCGAAACTCCGAGGTTAAATGTGATTGGGTGAGAGTAGTTCCAGGATGGGTGACCTCTTGGGAAGGCATCGGGAAAAGTAAAACCGTGAGGGCTTGGTTGGGCCAAGGCCCAAAGCGGACAATATCTGTAAGCAGGCGATCAGAGATGTTACAGGTGATATCAGAGTCGGTACCCGAACCGTTGTGCTAGTTAGACTGGACCCCAAAGAGGGCTGGACCCTAAGGGGGTGGAGAGTGTGAGATCCCACATCGGTTGGAGAGGGGAACGAAATATGCCTTATAAGGGTACAGATACCTCTCCCTTACAGATGCATTTTTCATAGCCTAATGCATCGGATCCCATCGGAACTCCGAGGTTAAATATGCTTCGGTAAGAGTAGTACTAGGATGGGTGACCTCCTGCAAAGACATTGGGAAAAGCAAAACCGTGAGGGCTTGGGTGGGCCAAGGCCTAAAGCGGACAATATCTGTAAGCGGGTAATCTGGGATGTTACACTCATTCTTCTCTTTTCTAGAGTTAAGAAATGTGAAAGTTAGTCTATATCTAAATTTCCCTAAGATAGTTTTGAAAAGAACCAACTAGCTCATTATGATGCTTTTTTGTCCATTTCTTGCTATGTATATTTCAAAAATCCAACTTTAACATAACAATTTTCTTCTGATGTTAACTGCTCACTTGTTGAATCAAATTTACATGTAAGAAACTTGACAATATAAATAATGAACAAAGTCTGATAACGCGTGATATTTCAAGTAGGGATATTAGTTAGCGACGAAAAATTATCGACGGAACAATTACCGTTGGAAATTAGTGACGGAAAGCATATTTCCGTCGCTAAAATTGAGTGATTTAGCAACGGTACTAATACTCGTCGCTAAATTTGGAGGGAATTTGTCGCAGCAAAATTGGAGACGGAAGTTAGCGATGAAAAAATATGTCCGTCGATAATCACTACAAGTTAGCGATGAAAAATTACCGACGGAAAGTACCGTCGCTATATTTGGAGGGTATTTTTGGCGGAATAAAAAATTTTGAATTTACCTACGGACGGAAAATTCCGTAGGTGAATTCCGTTGGTAAATGGATTTAGCGACGGAAATTTTCGTTCCGTCGGTAAAAAGGCGAAAATTAGTGGCGGAATAAAAAATTTTGAATTTACCTACGGAAAATTCTGTAGGTAAATTCTGTTGGTAAATGGATTTAGAGACGGAAATTTTCGTTCTGTCGATAAAAAGGCGAGAATTATTGGAGGAATAAAATTTTTTTGAGTTTACCTAAAGAAATTTCCGTCAATAAATTCTTTTTAAATTTAAACTCACCCGACATTTCCCTTCCACTTGTGTCTTCTTCTTCCTTTCTTCTTCCTCCTTCTTCCTACATCTTCTTTTTGGTTTTTTTGGAGCCAATTTCTCTGTTGTGGATTCCTTTTCTGCTCGTCGGCGTTGTCTTCTCCAACTATTGTCATCGTGTCCTTCGATGGAGGTATTTTTGCAACTACTGTCACGTGTTTTTTCATATATTAGATGAAAGTTAATTTTGGTATTTATTACTTTCGTTTATTTGTGTATTTTATTATTGAAAAATAACTTTAAGGTATAAATGTTAGTGATATAAGGGACAAGACATGATTTTAGTTGTGATGTTGAGATAAATTTCTGATGCATATAAGGTGTTTGATGAAATGTCTGTTATTTGAAAAAATGATTTCAATTCTTTATTTTCAGTTCTGTTTTAATATGAATTTCAATTTTTCAATTCTTTTACTTGAAATAATGAAGTTCTCTCCATAGTAGCTTCCAGAGAAACTAAATACTTTGCAGGTATATTTTAAAAAATAGTTTAAAGAAAATTTACCGATGGAAAAAAAATTTCGTTGGTAAAATATATTGGATTTACCGACGGAAAAAATTCCGTAGGTAATTGCTGACAGAATAACCAAATCCGTTGGTAAATTTACCAATGAAAAATTTCCGTTGGTAAATTACCTACGACCATATATCCGACGCTTTTTTCCGTCAATAAATTCGGTCGCTAAATAAGATTATCGATGGAATGTGTATAAATTCCGTCGCTAAATTCTATTTTTCTTGTAGTGTATGTCTTCTTTAGCTATTCCCCAAGGTCGGGGAATAATTAAACTCGAGAATAACTATTCTAAGTCTCTTTTTTTAACCAAACACAAGAATATATAATTGTCAAAAATACACTAAGAATAGAATACTTATTTCATTGAACCAAACATATCATTACTAAAAAGATGCAACTTATAGTCTCCAATCCTTATGTTAATGAAACAATCTCAATGTTCAATCATATTTCCAATCCAGATTATTTTGGCTATGGGCTTGAAATTCTTTGTTTAGGAAAAATGAGATGATTTTGGGGATTCCGTTGAAATATCCCATCTCACAGCAATTGCAGGGATAAGTAAAAGAGACGTAATTGGAATATATAATAATATTCCCAGTTGAAAAGGCAAAAGGGTAATGAACTGAAAGGGATACAGTAACCACACCTGAAAAAGACTTGTCGTTGTAGATAGCGACTCGGATCGAAGGAATAGAATAAGGTGAAGCTTTATTTATATAAATATATATAGGATTTGGTTGTTGAACCCAACAAATCGCACCAACCTTCCATCTTCCACCTTTCACAATTCACATTCTTTCAACAATTCCCGACCAAACTCCTTGTCCTTCACACGCTTGAATGTGGTCCCCACCACCGTTACGTACGACCTTTTATCTATGGCAATGCCAAACAACGAATTGGAAGTGAGTTGAGGTTCTCTCTCTCACAGATTCAACTCAATTCAAGAGATCCTCCTAATTAAACCAGGATATCAAAACAAAACAAAGGAAAAGCACGAGCTACAATTCTGCCTCTCTGCACTCCGTTAATCTCTCTCTTTCTAAATTTTTTCGTCTCTATTCTCTTCTTTTAACAATAACTAGGAGCAAGTAAATGTAAGTTGGGGTCTAGGGTTTATCTAAAAAACCCAGCTTCAGGACATTTCTGTTTTTTCTCTAAGGTAACACCCAATCTCGTTTATCATGCCTATGACAGCTTTTTCGTCTTTGAGAAAGTTGACGGAAGTCATATGAGTTTTTGTTTTCGAAACGGGAAAAGAAACTGAAGACAAGTATATATAATGGTGAACGAACAATCTGAGTTACGTGTATTCTTCACGTTTTTTTCCTTTTATTCGTCGATATGTGCATTTCGTGCATTTTTGAAGGAAAGACGGCGTTATTATGTGTTATCAGCTTTTGGGTCTAAGCTTGTTTGATGGTATCCTTTTTCTAACGTTGGATTGAGATGTGATTTATACCTGTTCGTTTCAAAGGTTCGACAGCCCAGATCTGAAGCTTAGGAGATTTTCAAAGTTAGGCAATTCAAGTTTCGAAAAGGTTTTAACGTTGCAATGGTTGCTTTTATTGACCGTGTCGTTTTGAGTTCTTTGTTTTTTTAACTTAAGCAACCACTTCCTTTCTCTCTCATGTTTATCCATTAAGATTACCGTTACTTCTTTGAATGTTTTTGAATGACTGACCTCGTTATCAGTTAGCTCAGTTTGCCACTAGTAACAGCTAACTGGGAAATCTGTTACTATCTTCCAGGGCAATTTGTTTGAAAATCTCCAACAACGCGTTCCATTGAAAGTGGTTTTGGCTTTGTTCTCAAAGTAGTAGACTTTTCAGCTTCTACTTGCAAGTTTTCGCATTTGCGGAGCGTTGTCACGAACCACTATGATGCAGAGGGGGCCTCCGCCAGAGGAATTTCTGTTGAAGGAGACCAATCCCCATCTTGGGGGTGGGAAGGTGACTGGTGACAAACTCACAAGCACTTATGACCTCGTCGAACAGATGCACTATCTTTATATCCGGGTAGTTAAGGCCAAGGACTTACCAGGGAAAGATGTTACTGGTAGTCTCGATCCTTATGTGGAAGTTAAGCTTGGAAATTATAAGGGTACTACCCGGCATTTTGAGAAGAATAGCAACCCCGAGTGGAAACAGGTATTTGCATTCTCAAAGGATCGGCTTCAAGCCTCGGTTCTTGAGGTTACAGTCAAGGATGAGGATTTTGTCAAGGATGATTTTGTTGGCCGGGTTTTGTTTGATTTGAACGAGGTACCGAAAAGGTTTCCACCAGATAGTCCACTGGCACCACAATGGTATAGGTTGGAGAATAGAAAAGGGGAGAAAGTTAAGGGGGAGTTGATGTTAGCTGTCTGGATGGGAACACAGGCAGATGAAGCTTTTCCAGAAGCTTGGCATTCGGATGCTGCTGCTGTCAGTGGGATGGATGGTCTTGCCAATATTCGGTCAAAGGTGTATCTCTCCCCAAAACTGTGGTACTTGAGGGTAAACATTATTGAAGCCCACGACTTGCAGGCAAATATTCAGGGTAGGTATCCAGAAGTATTTGTGAAGGTTATTCTGGGTAATCAATCCTTGAGAACAAGAATTTCTCCAAACAGGACTGTTAATCCTATGTGGAACGAAGATCTTATGTTTGTAGCTGCAGAACCATTTGAGGAACCCCTGATTTTCAGCGTAGAAGATAGGGTAGCACCCAACAAGGATGAAGTTCTAGGGAGATGTGCAATTCCTTTGCAGTATGTTGACAGGAGGTTCGACCATAAACCTGTCAATACTAGGTGGTTTAACCTGGAGAAGCAAGTGGTTGTGGAGGGGGAGAAGAAGAAGGAAACCAAGTTTGCTAGCCGGATTCACACAAGAATCTGTTTAGAGGGTGGCTATCATGTTCTGGACGAATCAACACACTATAGTAGTGATCTTCGGCCCACAGGAAAACAGTTGTGGAAGCAGAGCATAGGAGTACTGGAGTTGGGTATTCTTAACGCTCAAGGATTGATGCCAATGAAGACAAAGGATGGTCGGGAAACAACAGATGCTTACTGTGTGGCAAAATATGGGCAGAAGTGGGTACGGACAAGGACAATCATAGACAGTTTCACACCCAAATGGAACGAGCAATATACCTGGGAAGTATTTGATCCTTGTACTGTCATAACAATTGGGGTCTTTGATAATTGTCATTTACATGGAGGGGACCAGGGTGGAGGTTCAAAGGATTCGAGGATTGGGAAGGTAAGGGTTCGTCTTTCCACTCTTGAAACTGATCGGGTTTACACGCATTCGTACCCACTTTTGGTCCTACATCCCAGTGGCGTCAAAAAGATGGGAGAGATCCACTTGGCAGTCCGTTTCACATGTTCTTCCTTGCTCAATATGATGCACATGTACTCACACCCTTTGCTACCAAAGATGCATTATCTCCATCCACTTACTGTTAGTCAGCTTGACAGTTTGAGGCACCAAGCCACCCAGATTGTGTCAATGAGGCTAAGTCGAGCGGAGCCACCATTACGAAAGGAGATTGTGGAATATATGTTGGATGTTGGATCACATATGTGGAGTATGAGAAGAAGCAAAGCGAACTTTTTTAGGATCATGGGGGTTTTGAGTGGATTAATTGCTGCAGGCAAATGGTTTGATCAAATATGCAACTGGAAAAATCCCATTACTACAGTTTTGATCCACATATTGTTTATAATACTAGTCCTCTACCCAGAGCTTATTTTACCTACAATTTTCCTCTATCTCTTCCTCATTGGCGTATGGTATTACCGATGGAGGCCAAGGCATCCTCCTCATATGGACCCTCAACTATCTCATGCGAAGTCAGCACATCCTGATGAATTGGATGAAGAATTTGATACGTTTCCAACTTCTCGTCCTTCTGACATCGTAAGAATGAGATATGATCGCTTGAGAAGTATTGCTGGGAGAATTCAGACTGTGGTTGGTGATTTAGCTACTCAAGGGGAGAGGCTTCAATCTTTGCTGAGCTGGCGAGACCCAAGAGCCACAGCACTTTTTGTGACTTTCTGCTTGGTAGCTGCGGTTGTTTTGTATCTCACTCCCTTCCAAGTTGTGGCACTTATTACCGGATTTTATGTCCTAAGGCATCCAAGGTTTCGCCACAAGCTTCCTTCGGTTCCACTCAATTTCTTCCGACGGTTGCCAGCAAGAACTGATTCCATGCTGTGAGTAAATCCAGACGCACTGGAAGCTGCATTTGGCCTTTAATTCCAAGCGAAGAAAATGCTGACAGGGGATATGCTTGTTTACTTTCTGTTAAGTAGAGGGGATTGTTGGATCAAACATGATTTTAGATTTATTGGTCATCTAATGCAATTTAAGTTTTCAAAGATAAATTGTTTAGTAGTCAACTTTGTTCATTTAAAATTTTGTAGCTTGCAATTGGAATATAAACCTTTATCGAACCATGTTTATTCTTTATCACATCTCTGGAACTCAGGCTTCGTAACATATCTTGGGTGAAAAGTCCAAAGTTATTCACTTTTCAGAAACCAAACCAAACAGCCTTTTTCGTCTTTTAACCTTTCATTCCTTTGGACTGTTGTTGATGCTCGTTTGGTATCGTTATGAAGCCGACGTGCATAACCATTTAATTCTTTATCTAATAAAAAATTCTTATATGCGTGATTTATAAGAAATTCTTATTAATCATTTAGGCTGAGATTTTGGAAATTGGAAAGAGAGGGGTTGGAGGACACCATCTCCTGTTGGTACCTGAACCTCATTTCATATAAACTAGGTTTTTTGTCCAGTTTTACTCTGTCTTATTCTGTTTCATAAAATTTCAGTCATTTATTTTGCGGGATCCATGCGAATCCCATGCAGACCCTACATAAATAAATGGCTCAAATTTATTGAACACAATAAGACACCATAATATTAGACAGAGGATCTAGACTCCATTTCATAACCCAAGCTTTCGATTTCACTAATGAAGAATGAGTACAACTTACCAACATCCTCCGTGATTTGACATTGGAGCCATCCCCGAGGACTACGATGAGAGTTCAAGTCTTCAGTGAAGACGTGGGGTCCTCAAGGTGTTGGTGTGATTTTGACACGAATGATTCTGACGGTAATCCTAAACCTTTAAAGTTGACTTCTCATAAAATATTTGGTAAGAAAAATTTCTCAAACTGAATTACTTTATTTTATAAAAATATAATTACATATTACATATTCATATTGAAGTTTTATTTTTATACAAAGATTTTATGTCGTAAAAGAATAAAAAATTTAGAAGCAAACTTAGAATTTATTTAATTATTTAAAAAGTCAAACTTAGAATTTATTTAATTATTTCAATATATTCTAATTGGCTATTCAGTTATCTTATTTAATGTAATAGTTATTTACAAACTTTTGAATTTCTAAACAATTATATATAAATTTATTAGACTTAAAAAAATTTAACAAACTTATTATTTATTGTTGTTATAACCGTTTGCTTTCCTTTCATTACTCTTATAAATTAAGTCTTATTTTTCCTGTTTATGCTTCAAACTTAATTTGCCTTTGTTTTTAAATATTCATTTTATAAAAGGCATTTGACATTAGTTAGCTATTTGAAAAATTTATGAATTTTAACTTTATTTTTCCTTACATTTCATAATTCTACTTTTATTTTTAACTAAGAACCAAAATAAGATAAATATTTGTTTAAAGTATATATGCTATAAATAATACTAGTTTGGAATAATGAAAATTTTCTCTTGTGTCCTTTTAAAGTTAGTATCTATACTCTTTTTTGATTAATTTATTTTTTCTAATTTTAGCAATCGAGTCCATTTTATTATCTTTGTTAACATAAGTGCCAATAGAGAGTGTTAACTCATTTGACCTGATAAGTCTTCACCCACATCGCAAGGTATATCATTACTCTATCTATGTATGATATACAAGCGTATGGTGTGGTATATATGTATGGGTCTCACTATACACGTGTGAGGTGTATACCAATTTGTCCCACTTATGTTGCATGTTATAATCGTGAGGGTTTTTTAAAGGAAGCTTCTCTACCATTCTTTTAAAATTGTTACTATTTCAAATTTGGTGTTATCATCTACAAGCTCACTAGAAAGTCGATGAAAATTATGAGCAACTGCAGTGTTGATGATATGAACAAAAATTTCTAAAACGTATTTGAATTAGAAATATATTTGCAATATATGGAATCTTTAGTAGAAAAGATAAGATAAAAGGTATTCTTTTTCAATAGTTAAATTTCCAACATATTTATGTGATTCTAATAAAACATATGAAGAATTCTAACCAAGTTCTAGTATTGTGAGACTAAAAAAAAAAACTAAATTAAGGAAGCGCGTGATATGATTATCATATGTTTTGATTATCAGTTAGATGTTCTTCATATTCATGTTGTCCGAATAGAAACCAACATCATTATTATTGAGTTGAAGAATGTTTGATCAAAAAAGAATGAAGAATATGAACTAAAAGTGGGAGCTCTCTTTATAATGCTTAATAGTCCTTATACTCTATACATATAGCAAAGGTATATACTAAGTTCAAAAATTTTAACACAAAGGAAAAATACACAAGCTACATTTCTAAAGTATATAACTTGCAATCAACCATTTTAATTCTACACATGTGCTACCGTATGAAAATAGTTAGTATAAAATATAATAACCAAGATATAATGAAAGTAAAAGCTAATACAAATTATCTCAATAATAATATTTAAGATTAAAGTCATCATACGTTCCAAAATCAAATCAAATTGGACAAAGAATGTTTAGCATAAACCTCTTGAATCCCAAGCTTTCTTTTATGAGAAACTAATTTCTTAATGGTTGTTTCCTTTTTATTATTGTTTTTAGTTGGTGGAGTTGTATAAGGCTAATGACAACAATTAATATTAATTATGATGAATTTGAGTAGAGTTGTCTCCTATGTTATTGTTCTTCCATCTAATGGAATTAATTTTGTAACAAGTCTAAAAGTTGTATTGCTTAATTAAGGAAAGTGCACTGGCATCTTCCTTAAGCTAACTTGAGACTGAATAATTCTTGACTTCTTATATTGCTCTCTTTTCAACATTAGCCTTTTTTTCTTAGTCTCTTAGACAATTTAAATTAAGGATTTGAAACCTACGCACAATTTAATTAATATATTAAAAGAACATACACGATATAGAGAAGTTGATATAAAAATGTAAAATATAGAGAAGTTGATGTCTACAAACATATGTAAGAGTTGCTATATTTAATTTGATGGTGCAATCCTTGATTTGATTGTTAGTGTAATCCTAGAATTAGCTATTGCTACTACTCCAGTATTGATGTTGGTATGAACTGAGTATCAAAAATTGAAAATGAAAAGTCCAATGCATATACATATTACCTATGCATATGAAAACAAGAAATAGCATGAATTTAAATCATAAGTTGCTAAGTAACTAACCTATCTAAGATATAGTGGTTAAATAGATTGCCTAGTACTTTAAATTACTTGTAACAACATTTTGCCCTATTATGACCTTTTCATAAACATGATTTTTTAAGACATAGCTCTATCTTTTCTTGAAATTGGACTAGTCCTTAGATATGGGCATTTGGCTTTATCACTCTCTTCTTCTTTATTATCCTAAACAAACTCATCATAGGTGCTCTATTGGTGTTTTACTAGTTTTATGCTAAAACAACTCACCTTGTACATGATTCATTATATTTTTATAAATGGTCAAGTATATATACTTTGGATATCACTTACATTATCTTCATTCCTGCCTCTATTATAAATAACTACACTACATGTATGGCAATAAAAGATCCCCAAAACACCATATGATCTACAAGTACAACTTTTGTCATAGAAATCTCCAAACACATTATTCACTAACACATAACCCTAATCCTCTTATATTTTTACACCTTGCTAAAAGTTATGTTCATCATTTAGGTGAACCACAAAACAAAATTTCCTATCACTATGCAAACTTGTACTAGTTCTTAATAGATAAAAATTGTTGCACATCTTTCAATAACTACTATTTTCTAATTCTTATCAAGCAAAATTGTATACCTTTTATTGATTAAACACCTTGTCACTACCTCTTTGAATTGTTTTCCATTTACAAATTTCATTCCAAGTGGTAATTTGAGAAAAATTATATGTGGAATCATAAATAAGAACTTTATATTTAAATCTTAATGCATCCTCTTTGCTATTTCTGCCTTTCTCACTTTTAGTGTAATATCTTTTTCATTAGTTGAGTAGTACTTTATTTCATTCCTTGAGTCAAGAGCATTTTTCAACTTCAATTATTTCATTATGCTCACCACCTCTTTATTGTTGACATTTTTGCTCCTACTTTCTTCTTGTATAACCCTTGCATAAGTGTTTACACCTTATTCAATTCATCATTATCAAAATCATCATCATCATTATCATCATTGGAGTCTTCTTAAACCACAACTTTTAACAGAAAACAATTTTCTTTGACTTCATATTTACTATTTTTCTCTCTTAGTTTTTTGGATTAAATAAGGTTCTAACATATGCTTTTTATTATAGAAAATATATTATTTCTAATATTTTTATATTTGGTGATATTAGTAAAATAATTTAAGAAAGGCCTAACTAATATATGAAAGATCATGTTTCATGGAAGGGTAAAATGAGAAAAGAAACCAATCTAATCAACTGAGCAATCCAAAAATGAAGAAAATGAGTAATGTGGAGCATATATGCAATTCATGAGAGATTTAAGGCAATTTAAGTTAAGTGGACCAAGAACAAGAAAGAATGAAATCATTCCATAGGTAACAATCATTGTAATTTTTCTTGTAACTTTATATTAGTCATTTTAATGAATTAGGAGCTCAATTATTACATAATGATTTATATGTAAGGTTTAAAGTATAAATCCTTTCATAATCAAGAGGAAGTTTGTTTTGAACTAAAAGACCCTTTGATTTCCCAATAGACTTTGAGAAACTTTTGAAATAGTTTTGAATCAACTTTTTTTGTCAAATAAAAGAGTTTTTAGTCTTTAAAGAATTTGAAATGTTAAAAATTAGTTTTGGATGACTTATTTTGTGAATATGTAATGTCTAGAATTGTATATAGAATGGACTTTTTATTGATAAACACCGTACATTAGTTATATTGTTCACTAACAATATGCACTGTTCATTCGACTACCGAAAGGGTTATGACTGACCAGCTGATGCTTCTTTTAGAAGATTACTAAGAGGAAAATTTTTATCTAGATAAGGGTTTAACTAGCTGATTTTCCAGCTGAAAGATTTTCAACTAGTTAAATGTTAATGAATGGCTAGTCAATCATATCCATAAACTATATATTATAGTGATTAGTTTGTAATTATGACGACTAGTTAAGTTGGTTGTAATTATAAATAGAACAAAATTGTGTTAAGGGAAGAACCTTTACGAAGTGCCTTAAGAGGTTAGAGATTGCATATATGCATTGCCTAATATATGTTAATCCCTAGGTTATTAATTAGTTGAAAGTAACTAATATATATCACATGCTTGCAAGTAAATATTCATTAAAATACAAAATGACATTATTTTTTACACATAAAAAAAGACATCATTAAGTATATGGAAGAACATCATACTTTAGACTATAGAGTCCAATTTTAAGCTCAACCTGAAGCTCAAATGGAAAGAACTAAGCTTAATCCTAGCCTAAACCTTAAAAAAGCCAAAGATTGGCTCAAAGTCAAAAATAAAAAAGACGAGTTGATATTCCTATTGTGGGATATTATTGACAAAATTTCTCAGGATGCTAATGATGAGAGATTGAAGGCATTGAATAATAAGATGATGTATGTTCTTCTTGGTTATTTTGATAGAAATGTGTTAAATAGTGTTTCTATATGTAAACATGCTTATGGTATTTGAAAAACACTTGGAGTCATATATGATAACACTAATGAATCAAGAAAAGTAGCAAGAAAGAAAGTAAAAGTGAGAAGAAAGAGAAAGAAGATTACAAGATAAAAAAGCATGAAATGTTACTTTAGATAATATAAGCAATTCAAAGATTGAAGAATCTAAAATTAAGATGGCAAGCGTCTAACTTTATAGAGAATAATAATAAGGTATCATTTAATACAAAATCTCTTGGTGTTAATGACTGTGATAATAATGGTGATGATTTTTCTTGTGAAGAACTTGTTGAAATCCTAGAAATGATAAGTTTGAAAAGGAGGAAATTATCTTCCAAATAAGATGTCTAAAATCTCTTAGATAAACATATGATTGAGAATAAAAAATTGAAATGTCATATGTATGAGATGATATAGTATAAGAGTGTGTTTGTTACCAATGCAATAAGCATGATTTATTGTATGGAATAAAGCATTGAATAAAGAGATCTGTCAAGTAGAAGAGTCCTTATCTAGAATCATTATAAGTGGTGAAAAAGTGAATAACATACTTGGAGTCCTAAAGAATTGTAATGATAGGCATGGAATTGGTATCACTTACAAAAGTATACCATCCATTCTACTAAAATTTTTAAGGGAGAGCATTTAGTTTGATGAACCTGTGCTGAAGTCACCGTATGAGTGTGTTGCATCTTTTAAACACGTACAAAAATCACATGCTTATCCATAATCCTATATGCCCTAAGAACAAGGAAAATTCTATGCAATCATATATGGTTCACAATTAAAACCTAGAAAACATAGTTTACAGGATTAAAATAGGCACAATTTTTGTACAAGGACACATTAAAGTAGCATGCAACACCTTTCTAATTCATATATGCCTCTTAATCATCAAAATGGCATAAAACAAGTTCATTATTGTCATAGACTTGATGAGAAACAAAGAAACATGAGTTTTTCTTAAAATCGCTATTGGACATACTTTTATGAAAAGAGCGTGTCATATACTAAATCATATATTACACTTCAATCATATGATAGGATCTTTGAAAAGGGAGAGATGGAAGTTATTTATTATTGCATTTGATTTTGGTTGTTTTATAAAATAGAATTTTAAGAGAATTTAGGGTTAAATTAAAAAAAGAAAAATATGGGCTAAATTGCATGAAAAGACATAAGAAAAGATTAATTCACAAAATAAATAAAATAAGGACTTCTTGGTGCTTGAAGGATGAACAAAATGGTGGCGAAGAAAAGGAAAAATTGGATGAAAAATAAAGAACAAAGAATTTAATACATAAGATGAAATAATATGTATTATAGCATAAAAGATCAGAAACAAAGAGAAGAAAAAAAAAACTAGAATGCAAACTTAAAATGGTAAAAAAAATAATTTCAAAGCTAAATCATAGAAAGGGAAATAAAATGATGATAAAGGAAAGGAAGGATCCCAAAATGGCACACCCATAAAGATAAAGCATCGGATGTGTGAACGAGGAAAATTATGCTATTAAACTAAGGGAGATTATAATTCGTACTTTGATGGTAAAAATATAAGTACTACTAATGATTTTGTTTTTGATAAAACAATAGTATTCATGCATAAATCAAGATACTTCTCATAAAGATACTAGAGAAAAGTTAAAGTTAAACTCATTTAAGTGAAGAATAAAATCAAAACTGAGGAAGAACAAGGCACAACAAAGTTAATAATGAATTGTAATAGTTATTGTAGTTCCTACTTGGTTAATTTAATACTTTAGAAGTTTATCATGTATAAACACATCATCATTTTAACTTATTATGTGAGTCTTTTTAATCATTAAGAGGAATTAAAAATTTGATTTTAAAGAAAACCCTCGTGATAATTAAAACAAAAATAAGGGAAAATTTCAAAATTTTTAAAGTTAATTTTGCATTAAAAAATTAAATTTTAGTATGTGAAGATGATGAAATCATGATTTTGGGCATATAGGTCGGCCGATATAGGTTAGTAGTTGATCAATGTAGAAAAATGTTATCGTCATATTAGTTATCCAATGTTTTGTTATGGGTTGCTCAATGTCCCACTAGGATGCATATTAGTCGACCAATAGGTAGCAGTGGCCAGCCAATGTTATTGTGGCTAGCATATTGGTCGTCCAATATGTAATAATGGTTGACCAAAGTACTAAAACTAATCCTTAGTAACGACTAATTCTTGATTCTAGCAAGTAGTTTAAACCTTAAAACCTATAAATATATGGTTTTCAATTGGTTTAAACATTGGAAACTATTTGGGTGTTCTATAGACATATTTCAACGAGTTCTTCAAAGATTTTGTGAGCAACATTTAGGTTATCAAAGTGATGAAGAAAAGTCTTTTAAGTTGTAATTTCATTTGTGAGTGGGTTACTCTTTACCTTAGAGAAACATTACAAAAAGACTTGTTGTTTACATATGTAAAAAAATAAAATTATTATAAGAAGGTTTCTCCTCACCTTATTGAAAAAATATATTTAGTAAAAATTTCAAAAAGTGTCTAAGAGAGTGGATGTAAGCAAGGGTTATTTACTGAACCATTATAAATTGGTTAGATTTTATTTTCTCCACACTTTAAATTAATTTATGATTGTATGATTTTTTATATTGAATCACCTTTATATATCAACATATATTGATATTTATTAAATTCCATCTTTTAAATAAGATTCACCAACACCTAATTCATCCATCCTTTTAGGTGTCATTAAGGAATAACAAGGTGACCCTATGTCTCTATAAATGTTCATCCTTATGTGGAGGTTCTAACTCTATTATTGCAGTATAACGTGAAGAACGAAAAGGGATTCAAATTTCATAAATACAAAAAGGTATCTTTAATCAATCTTTGGTTTGCCGACGATTTGTTACTCTTTTGTAAGGCACATCTAAATTCAATTAAGATCTTGATGTCCTCTCTAAAGCAATTTAGAGAAATTTGAGGATTAGTAATTAACCTGACAAAGAGTCATTTTGTATTGGTTAATAGCGCAATTAGATTAGAATCTGAGATAACTGCAATATATTCTATGGAAAGAAAACAATATCCTTTGTGATATCTATGACCACCTTTCATTACATGAAGGATTCATTTCTATGAATGTTATCCTTTAGTGGAAAGAATATAGCAGAGATTAAGCCTCTGGAAAACTAGGTTCTTATCTTTTGGGGGAAGACTTCAACTAACTAAATATGTGTTATCTTATGGGGAAAGCATAACTCTGAGGGAAAGTTACTAAAAGTTAAATGGAATGAGGTTTGCAAGTCCAAGAAGGATGAGGGCCTAGGGATAATCCCTATTGCCATTACCAACAAGGTATTGATGCTGGAAAATATTTGGAATATTTCGTGCTTTGCAATATGATATAAGATCTTAGGACCCAATTCCTTTTCTAACAAGGATGTAGCACAGGGACAACACCTCTTGTTTATTATGGTTGGCTAGTACTTTGCAATATGATATAAGATCTTAGGACCCAACACCTCTTGTTTATTATGGTTGGCTACATTGAAAAAAATGGCCATGATTGATAGACTACAATTTCTAAATCTGGACAATAAATGTGTCCTATGCAGGAATGACTTTGAAACTAGAGAGTACTTTTTTTTTCCAATGCCCTTTTGTGGAGAGCTTACGGAAAAGAATTAAAGAGAAATGTCACTGGAGATGGGAAGGGAATTTGCTTATTGATATACTAGCAAAATTAAGAGATCTAAAGACTTACCCAAAAGGAGATAGAGTTGTATATATCATCTCACTTGTTTTTAGTATTGAGAAGATATGGAAGTAGAGGAATTTGAGAATTTTCAAAGGCAAAGCTCGCTCAAATCGAGAATTGATGAATTCTCTAATCATGAGGATAAGAGAATTGATTTTTCTCTCAAAATAACTTCTTAATTGTAGCAAGAATGTTACTAGAGCATGGAATATGGTTTAAAAACTATCAGATACATAATCTTAAACATGCAATAGCAAATTGAAAGAGGAGAATGGATTAAACAGTTACCTGAAAGAAGATGAAGTCCCAAAGTTGCTTTTTGGTAGTCATTCCATTGGAAGACTTGGAAGCATCGTCTCATTTCTTCAGAAATGAAGGAAGCACATGAGAGATATGTGAGGAGAAAGTAAAGAAAGCTATGAAGAAACCAAGACATCTAGATGATTATTCTTTTTTAAAGTTATGAAGAAACCAAGATGTAGACACGTGGCTGGGTTATTGAGATATTAAATGTATTTGGTCTGTTGAAGGATGTATGGCTAGTTTGCCTGCTTTTTAAAGCATTTGCAAATTTCCAATTTCATTAATATAATTTAACTTTTTAATTTTTTTTGATATCTTAAGTTAATATTTCAAACAAAATTTTAGAGTAAAGATCACAATGACATACTTGGGTTCATCCTTAAACAATTAAGGGGGATAAGACATTAGTAGAGCCCTATTCTTTTATGGTAATATCTCTATTGGAAAACTAGTATGAAGTTTGTAGATAGAAAGGTTCTTAAAATATAGACAAAAATTAGATCCTTAAGATAAGAAAATTATTTCTTTTAATAGAAAAATCATTCACATATTATTTTGTGCACAAGGAAGGAATGAATTCAATCAGTTATTCATGTATGAAATTGTTCAATTTGACATAAACCTAAAGTCATATATAAGGGTACTAATCAATTTAAAGAAAGTAAAGTAAGCATGCTAACCTATCAATTTGAAACATGATGGAAGTATATCCAATATATATACATGATGCATTGATATTATTTGCCCTCTTAAATATATTAAAAAAACCTATACTGAAGTTGAAATTATAAGAAAGCTCCTTAGGTCACTTCCAAAGACTTAGGAAGCCAAATTGAGGATCATAGAAGCTGAGGGCCTAATAACACTACTACTAGAAAACTTATTAGGTCTTTTCTCACTTATGAGATGAGACTTAAAGCGACTCAAGAAAAGATAATGGCACTAAGGGAAAAGAACATAACCTTCAAAGCTTTAAAGAAGGAATCAAAAGAGGAGGACGAGATGTCCTTAAGTAGAAGTAATGATGAAGACATCACCCTTTATTACCTGGATATTCAAAAAGTTAAAAAAATTCCAATATACTTCAAAGAAGATAAGGTCTGCCTAGAATGCAAATCTTCCAAAACTATTTATTTTGAATGTAGGAAACTCAACCACTTTAAGTCTTAATATATTTTTCTCAAAGATAATGAAAGAAATATAAGAAGGGAAATTGGGGCAATAAGAAAAACAAGTGTCTCAAAGTATCAAAATTGGGAAGATATAAATGACTCTAAAATTGAACATTTAAAAGGAGAAATAAATTACTCATGCTTTATGGCTAAAGATGATGATGAAGTAATCTCTAGCTCTAAACTTACTAATAATGATGGTGATACTGAATTAATTGAAAGTCCTAAATTTCATGTATAAAAAATGAAGAAGCTATATTTCAAACTTTAAGAGGCTCAAAAGCATTTATATACATTTAGAGATGTAAAAAAAAGTATAAAGAGTGAAATGCATAGTATTAAAGCATCTAAAGTGTAGAAATTATTGAAAATTATAACATAAGTGCATTAAAAATTGAAAATGAGACATTTAAGAAGGAGATCAATTCTCTTAAGGATTCCTTATCCAAATTTACTAAGGAAAGAGAAAAATTAGAAAGCATGCTAGGAGCTCAAAAAAATTCTAATAATAGGCATAAGATTAGGTACACTTGTTGGAGTGCATCTAATACTAAGACTATATTTGTCAAAGGAAAGCACATACATAGTAAATATTATTTACCTAAGATAGTAAATAAGCATGAGGCCTCCCCATTTAGACATACTAAAGCAAAAAGAAAGTCATATGTACTTATGTATAGTTTGTAATTTAAGCCTAAAGTTAATTATCAAGAAAGCAAGATTAAAACATATAATAGGTCACATGATAGGCATAATTCCTTGACACGTACTCACATGTATTATAGGAATCAAAACAACCAATGGAATATGTCTCATACATGTTATAATGTTAGACATTATCTTCATCTTATAAAATAATACACAACTTATATAACATTTAAAGGAGTGCCTCCATAAACAACAATGTTAAACCTCACTTTCACATAATATTTTTGTGTCAAACGTATAACATGATCAGCCATTTTTATAGCATCCTTATACATGTTGATAAAATTTTCTTCCTCAAATAAATAATGGCAAGTAAACCCTTAAAATGTGGTTAAAAATAAGGAGACTAATAATCAAAAACCTAAGTTCTTTTGGGTATCCAAAACACATTAATTATCTTTTTTTGAAGGTGTTTAAGAAAAGGTCCTTAACTAGAAAAGCATATTAAACACTTAATAGGAAGACTCTTGAGGTTAAAGACTTTATGTATGATGTTTTTAATGAATCTTACATCTAAGAAAAGTCTTGAAGATGATGATATAGGTATATCTAAGGTTTTGAAAAAAAAAAGACTCTTAAAGAGAATAAGAATGATTACCAAGACACCATATAAGAACAAATTATTGAACTAAGTGAAGGAGATGAGAAGGATGAGATATACATTCAAAATTAAAAAACAATATTCCTGTAAATCAAATCATAGGTGATGTTCAATAAGGGGTAATTATTAAATCTTATTTTAGAAATATATAACATCTTACTTTTATTTATCAAATTAAACCTATGACTATAGAAGAAGCCTTAGTGATGAAATTTGAGTTCTTGTTATAAATGAATAATTGAACCAATTTGAGAGAAGTAAAGTATAAACCATAGTACCTAGACCTTCAGGTCATCAAATCGTAGGCACTATGTGGGCTTTTAGAAATAAACTAGAAAATTTTGAGTATCATTGTAAGAAATAAACCTAGATTGGTAGCTAACAATAATAATCAATAGGACATAGATTTTAAGGAAATTTGTAGATCGATAGCTAGATTAAAAAATTATTAGATTATTACTTGCATCTTATATGAATTTTAAATTGTTTCAAATGGAGCACATTTTTAAATGGTTTTATTTAAGAAGAAGTTTATATTAATCAATTACCAGGTTTTGAGAATCATGATGCACCTAGCCATATGTATAAACTGTCTAAATCATTATTTGGCTTAAAACAAACTCTTTGAGCTTAGTACAATAAGTTAAGTGCATTACTTTTGAAAAATAGTTTTACAAAAAGGTAAAACTGATACATCTCTATTTTCTAAAAGGATGAGAAAGATATTTTTAATTGTTTAAGTTTATAATAATGATATTATCCTTTGTGTTACTAATAAAGATGCTATCAATAAAAGCATGTGTAAATATTTTTCAAGTATATGAGTTGAGAATTTGATATGAACATGATGGGAAAGCTTATATTCTTTCTTAGGCTTCAAATCAAGTAAATGAAGGAAGGCATATTCATCAATCAATTCTAGTACAACAAAGAACTACACAGATGCTTCATAATGGATCAAGCGAAGCTATTGAGGATACCTAAGAGTATCACAACTAAATTGAACAAAAATGAAGAGGGAAAGCTAATTAATGTAAAACTATATCAAGGTATGATTATTAGTTTACTTTATCTTATCGTAAGTAGGCCCAATATTATGTTTATTTATATACAAGATTTCAATTAAATCCAAATTAGTATCATTATTTAGATATTAAGTGTATGCTTAGATACTTATATGATACTATGTCATTTGAACTATGGTATCCTAAAGATATATTCTTTGATTTAGTTGAGTATTCATTTTCTCTCTACGCAGTCACACTTCTCTCTACCCTGAATACTCTAACTATTAAATACCGTCGTTGATGTAAAGCCAATAAGGAAAAACCCAGTAGCCCAGCCTTAACAAGTAACCCAATCCATAAAATAATTAAACAGAGGGGTATAAATAGAAGCCAGTAACTGGAAAATTATACACCAAAATCAACTTGTCTTCTTCATTTTCCTCTATATTATTCTAGTTGATAAGTGTGTAAATGTACCATCTTTTTCTTACATGTGAAACTTTTCTCATGTGTTCCCTCATTTTATTTGTTTTGCAGCAAATTGTAAAGAAATTGACAACCCCAAAATCCCTTAAAAAGGCATAGACTCCACATAAGTAAAATTCGAGCGATAATTATATGCCTTTTAATACGAGTTTTAGTTATCCTACACTATTTTATAGTTGGAACAATAAATTGAAGTCATGGGACAGATTAAAATGGAGAAAAGTTGGCTGAAAAATGAGAAAAAGAGAGGAGGTAGGAGAAGAGGAGGGGGTGAAGAAGATAGAAATTTTGGAAAATTTAAGTTGAATTAAGTGGCAAAATAAGAAATGTAAAAAGTTAAGGGTAAAAAAGGAATTTAATTCCCAGAAGGGTGTTTTTATATTAATAAATAAATGAGGGTAAGATAGAACTTTTAATAGTTAAGGGTATTTTAGTAATTATGGTGGTTATGTTTAGTAATAATATTTTTTATAATTAAGAATAAAGTAGAAAAGAGAATAATGTTGGATCATTAAATGTATTGGAGTTGAAAATTTTTCTTAAATAAGTTCAATAGAATTTTGTAATGTCCAGGTCCGAAGGTCAAATTAAGGAGTAAATTGGACTCTCAATTAGTTAAGTTGAAAATTCAAGCAAGGATAACCTTAGATTGTATTGTTAGAATAATATTTTTGTAATTAATAAATTATTATATAGTTATTGATATTTTGACTTAGTCATTAATTAAATGAATGATTAACAATTACATTTATGGATTTCTAAATTATATGAATTGTGTTTATTTTATTTCACAAATAATTAACAAAGTACAAGGTGTTTCACTTTTATATTTTGTTGTGTATTATGAGGTGTATCACTTGTTAATTTGACAAAAAAATGTGTTAATTAAATAGAGCTTGACTAATAATAGGTTGTGAATAAATGGTGTGAATGAAGAATATGTGGCTTGCTTAAGATAGGCTACATTAGATGGCCATAAATTAATAGGTTGGTTAAATATGAGCAACCGATGGCTAGGTATCTGTTCGTTGAGTAGGTACTGGGGCATCATAAGTCTTAAAGATGTCCTGTGTCAATGGCTAAGTACCAGAGTAGTACTAGAATATCCTATGCCGATGGCTAGGTATTGAAGTGGTAACAGGGTAACAAATTAGATTAAGAAATTGAGGTACACTATGTCAATATTTATACATCTAATTACATTTTCAATTGGCGAGAGATTATGATGAATAGAGATGAGCTGTCAGACCATTGAATGTAAGCCTAGTTTAAGCAAGGCCTAGACAATTCAGTTAATTATAAGATAAAACAAAAATGACAAAAGTGAAATAATATTAGTCTAATCATTGTTTTGACAAAATTTTAGATGTTTGTTGATTGTTAGGATAGACTAAGTATGGTTGTGTATCTTATTATTATATGTATGTTTTCATCACTTAGCTAAGTTTTATATTTAAATATTGAGTTATTTGATTTTAAGGGTACAATTGTTTTACCCTTACTGAGTAGGTAGCTTGTCCCTTGTCACTATTTTTTAGGAGATAGAAAGGTTATCGATAACCCTACTACACGTGATTGATAGAGTGGAGTTTAGGTCAGGCCGACAAAATAAATTAAGTAAAGTTTTTTTATTGTATATATTTTTGAATATGACAGTTCAGGTAGTTGTGTTTGTATGGAATACTTTTGTGACTGATGAACATACTTTTTAAAGAACTAATGAGGATTTTGGTAATTAATGTTACGCTTTGGGAATAATTTGGATAATTATGGATTAATAGTGTTTGGAGTGACGCTGTTAGCCCCAAATTTTTTTTAAGTTAAGCATGATTAGATTAAATTAAGTAAATTAAGTTAGTATTAATTAAGTGGATATAGCATTAAATGAATTAGATAGCATGTATTAAATAGAATTTAATGAGTAAGTGTAATAAATGATCAATTAATGAGTTAGTTAGCATGAGTTAATGGAATTTAATGTGGTAGATAAATTAAATGTGTTAGATATGTTAGTGGGCCTAAGGAAATAATGGGCCCAAATGAAATAAAAGAAAAGAAGAGGAAATGAATAAATGGGCTTGAGTAGTTTGAGTTAAGTGAGTAGTAGAGAATAAAAGAGAAGAGAGAAGGAGATAGATGGGCTTTGGGCTTAAGTGGATAAGTGAAGTATAAAAAGAAGATTGTGTCTTGCAAATGAGAGAGGGAAGTACCGAAAATTTGAGAAGAGAAAGGGAGGAGAGTTCGTGAGGGAGAAAAGGAAAGAAGAAGAAAAGCTTGAGTTAGGTTTGAATTTTTCCAAGAGATTTAGAGCTTGCTTCAAGAAAGTTCAAGAGATAAAAGTGTGGGAAATGGTCTAAGCTTCATCTTGAGCCAAAAATCCACTTGTGTAGTTGAAGATTAAGGTAAGTCTTCATCTTAGGGTTTAAGCATTTCTTGGGTTTTTGGTTGAGAAAGACTATAAATGAGATGGGTATAGTGATTCCATCATCAATTTCATGTAAGATGTAGTGTGGGTTTTGTATTGA
>JANZLH020000086.1:2218460-2231282 GCA_026770325.2 Erythroxylum fimbriatum | reverse complement strand
ATGTATACATGTATATGTTTGAATAATACAGGAATAATAAGTAAAAATAAAATAAAAACAAAATAAGACAAGTAATTCTTAAACTTATCATTTTTAATAAAATAACTTCATTTCCGTTACCGCCTCGTGTCAATATCACGAAGAATAATTTTTATAAAAGTTGAAGTAAATACAAAATAAGCTTTGCTAAGTTAGCCCACGAAGAATAATTTTTATAAAAGTTGAAGTAAATATAAAATAAGCTTTGCTAAGTTAGCCCAACGAAGCTAGGCTAATTAATCTTAATCTTCTGAAAAAGGTAGGCTATTTTTGGTTGAAAGTTTATTAATAAAATAAAGTAAAATATAATATTATTTTAATTTTATGAAGAAAATTTTTAGTAAAATAAAATAAAATGAAACGAAAGATATTTTATTTTATTTTAAATAATAAAAATAAAAAATTTGCTATTTAAAAAATTTAAAATAAAATTTAAAATAATAAATAATTTTTCAATATATTATATTATATACCTTCCATCCAACTGTATTCTACTATGAATACTTAATTTCTTTCGAATAATAATTTTTTAATATTAAATTTATTTTATTAAAAATTTTACGTCTAATCAAGGTAACCTCCGTAACTTCCCCAAGAAGCCATTACTCTCGTTGGGATGAAATCGTCTGACTCCGAATATATATATATATATAAATAAAAGAAATAAAAGCATATTTCTTAGGTATAGTAATAGGGTTTTAGGCTTTGACTAATTGTCTCGGCCTATCTCTCACTCACTCACTGAGTCATGAGCGTGGACGAAGAGCAGAAAGAGAATTCCGTTCACAACTCTCCGGTTAGCCCAAGGGATTTCATAGTGTCTGTCGCTTTCAAGATCTCTTCGCAGCCGCTGAGCAACTCCGACCCCGATGTTTGGGGTGTGCTTACCGCCATTTCCACCAATGCCCGCAAGCGCCACCAGGGAATTAATATGCTGTTAACCGAGGAAGAGCACTGTATTGGGCGTCTGGTTGAGGACATACGCTTTCAAGTCGAATCTACTGCTGTTAGTGCCACTCACTGCAAGATTTTCAGGAGACCCCATGGTGAAGACCATCCATCTGCCTTCTTGAAAGATACTAGGTAAAGCTTCTTTATTCCATGTTCCACACACTTCCCTCCTTGCTTTTTGCTAATACTTGAGATCTCAGCACAAATGGAACTTATTTGAACTGGAAGAAGTTGGGAAAAAGCAGCCCGGAAATCAAAATTCGTCATGGCGACATTATATCCTTTGCTGCTCCCCCTCAGCACGGTACTACACTTCAAATCTTCCATCCGAAGCGTATGCATTTTCTGCTTTATACTACTAATCACTCTAATTTTTTCTTCTACGATCACAGAGCTTGCATTTGCGTTTGTTTATCGGGAAGTTCCAAGATCTACTCCCTCTACAAATGATGTGGTTGGTAAAAGAAAACCAGGTATTGCACTTTATGTAGGTGACAAGTCACTTTTCACTTTGTATCATTTTTTGGGTAAGCTTTAGATAAATTCCTTTTAAACATTGATAATTATTAAAAAGAATTATGGTTATTTGGCCATGAAAGATGCAGTTCTCTTGGTGTTGGCTATTGAGAGGATATGTAAGTATCTGATGAGGGCTTAATTATGGTTATTTGGTCATCCATTTGCACTCTACTCGAACTGGCATGCTCATGAAACGACAGAGTTTTGTAAATTGCTTTTCTTTTATGTAGAGGAGATTCTTACTGAAAACAAGAGACTGAAAGGTATTGGCATTGGCTCTGCTGAGGGTCCCATCTCTCTCGATGATTTTCGAAGCCTTCAACGGTCAAACAAGGTGGCACTATTTTTCATTATCTTGTCTGGTTGATTGGGAAGATGATCCTTCATGAATTTAGTTATTAATATTGACCGCAGTAGTATACCCCATATATCGCTACATGCAGGAATTAAGGAAGCAATTAGAAAGTCAAGTGGTTACTATTGATAAATTGCGCAGTGAGCATCGAGCAACTATTGACTATCATAAAAAGGTTGTGTGCTTCTGAAGATTCATCTTTGCTCTTGTTTTGTTTCTTGAATATGGTGAAAATTAGGTGTTATTGAAACAAGTAGGTTGTTTTTGAGAAGGAATTAATTATTATTACATTAGGCAGCACTTGAGGTGTTATAGTAAGGGGACACATGATTTTGTGTGTTTGTTTTTATTTGGTACGAACAGGTTGTTGCTTGAGATCTGAAAATAAACATTTGATGCTGAATTCTGAATGATTAGATTATTTCAAATGTTCTTATGCTGTGAAGCAACTATAGATGGATTGACAATGGGCTATAGCCCATGGGCTTAAATTCAGGTGTTTCAATAGGCCGGCTCATGGGCCAAATCAGGTCCAGACCAGTCGAGGCTCAATTTTTCTAAACAAAACAATGTCGTTTTGCTTAGAAGAGTTAGGCTTTGGCCTGGGCAACTTAGACTCGGACTTAATTAAAAAAAACTGTTGCTTTACACTTTTAATTTTAAAAAAGTTAGTGAGACTAGTTAATGGGCTGGCCCATTGTCGTCCCTAATTGTAACTATGTCAGTTTATTCCTTGTATTTTTGTAAAGTTTATTGCAGAAGTTATACTTTTGCAGTAGTAGCATAAGTTATCTGAGGCAGCTTCTATCTTTGGGCGATCATATAGGGGGTGCTTGTTATGTGATCAAGCTGTGCTTGTCTTTTACCGTTTTCATTCTGCAGGAAACTGAGGATATTAAGGAATCAATGGCAAAATCATATACTGATCAGGTCAAGGAGTTGGAGCATAGACTGGACATCAAACAAGAGGAGCTGGATGAGGCTAATAGTATATTATCTGATCAAAAACATGCCCTGGAAGACCTTAATGAGAGACTCTCTGCTTCCAGACAGTCATGCATGGAAGGGAATCAAGTTGTAAAGAGGTAAAGGTGTCATTTGGGGGTTCCTGAGAAGTTGTAGTTTTGAGTATACAGCGTCTGAAGTATAGAAATAAAACCCACCATTGCTTCATCACGTGGATTCTGTTAGTTGTTCCACATTTCTTGGTCCCTCCTCTCTCTCCCTTTCTCTCTGTCCGTGGGTTCCTAATGATCTGTTGTTATTTTAGTTTTGAGTATACAGCATCTGACTATAGAAGTAAAATCCATGGTTGCTTCATTGTGTGGGTCTTATTAGTCTTTCTAAATATCTTGGTCGCTCTCCCTCTCTTAAATAGTAGGAAATGCCTTTCACATAAGTGCCAGGTGACGTTTTGTAAGATACAAGATAGGTCACCTTATTTCTTACCCAAGCAAGAAAGAAAAGAAAGAGACTTTATACCCAATGTTTATTAATGGTGTGAGTTCCTGTGTTCAATACTCCATCTGTTCTGGAGAAAAATAGTGTAGGTCTGTCATTGATGCTCGAGCTACTTGATAATATCTGATAGTTTAAAACATTGTAATAAATGGATTCATATTTTCAGTCAGAAAGCAGCTATAGCTGAACTTGAAGCACAGTTAGAGGAAGAGCGAGATCAGAGAAGAGACGAGCGGCATAAGGCTGCTACTGACTTAAAGGCAGCAGTGCAACGAGTTCAGGAAGAGTTTCAAGAGGAACTTAAAAGAGTGTCTCATGCTGCATTACAACGAGAAACGGAGCTGCAAGAAGAAATTAATAAGCTTCAGGTGTCTTTTTAAAAATTTAACATCTTTGCATCTATACTTGGTTTAAAAGAGCTTCAAAATATAAATACATCATGCATTTTGATTCAGGAAAGAGAGAAGAAATGGTGTTCACAAGTAGAAACTTTGAGGCCCAAATTGGTAAATATCATACTCTTTTTGCTTAATTTGATACATTTACCTGTTCAAAAGTTTAATCCTATTTCTGGATCTCTTTCATCTATTCTCTTCAGGAAGAAACCAGGCAAAAGTTGGTTATCTCTGATAATAAGTTTCGCCAGCTGGAAGCTCAAATTTGTGAAGTGCAACGGTCCTCTGCAAATGGAAAAAAGGTAATTTCTAACTCTGCTTAGATACTGCCGTAAAAGATAAATTGACTTCCCAGGTCTATTTTGTTTGCTTGTTTGAATAGAGATGGGAAAATGTGCAGTTTTCCTAATGTATATTTTGGGGCAGAGAGTGGAAGAACTTGAACAAGAACTCAAAAGGCTAAGGAAAGATCTTCATGAGGAAAAGGTATATGTGGGGATTTTCCTTTCCTTTTCTTAAATTGACATATGGAGCAACATGGACCTGAGTATTATCTCTGATTGTTGTCCCATATTTGATCTGTTAATTTTGCTTGCCTTATTCTAATAATGTTGGTGCTTGACGCTTGATATGATTATTAATACCTTAATATGATCTAAATTAAGAATGTGCCAGAATTGGTGACTTCTGATGATATGCTCTCTTATGTAATATTTAAAGTTTTAGGGTTAAAATTAGGAAACTAGTTGACACAGTGACCTTAACATTACTGTGATGAGTATTTTTGTCGAGTGTTGGGAAGCAAGTAGAAGATTAATAGGTTATGTTGATCTGTGGCTATTATAAAGATGTTCACAATCTTCTTTTCCTGTTAAGTCTTCTTGAATTATTTCACATTCTCTGTTAAATCGCTAAAGTCTCAATATTACTGTAATTGGGGCAGATTTGTTTTTCACATTTTATTTTACTAGTGGGAAATCCTTTATTTGTTATCAAATTGTGTAAGAACTGAAATTAAATACTTCTTCAAGACTGTTTTGGTATTAAAACTCACTTGGAGTGGTTTTTCAAAAGCATATCAGTACAACCATTTGTTTCATCTTTCCAGAACTAGTCCATTTTTAAGCTGAGGTTTTATATGCTGTTGGTAGCAGGCAGCTCGAGAAGAAGCTTGGGCCAAAGTTTCTGCTCTTGAACTCGAGATAAATGCGGCAATGCGTGATCTTGAATTTGAGAGACGGAGGTTAAAAGGTGCTCGTGAAAGAATAATGCTTAGGTAATACCTTAAAGTTATGTTCTTTTTGCATAGTTCATGTTTTTTACTCTCTAGAGATTTATTTCATCAGAATCATCGCTGTTCTGGATTCTTATAATTCTGACTGCATGCTGTTCTTGTACTCAAGGCTATGCTGTTGGCTAAATTTTGAGACTGGTATTGTGAATATTCTTTGGTGGTGATGATTTATGGCTTATCTCATTGTGAGATGAATTTGATGCAGGGAGACTCAGCTTAGGGCCTTTTACTCCACAACTGAGGAGATATCCGTATTGTTTGCCAAGCAGCAGGATCAACTGAAGTCAATGCGAAGGACCTTGGAAGATGAAGAAAACTATGAAAACACATCAGCGGATATTGATCTTGATGAGCCGAATGGGAATGTAAATGGCTCCAGAGCTAAGGACAGAGAAATAACTAGGTACATGGGCAACAATGGTCCAAAGGCTGATTGTAATCAAGCTCTAAATTCTAGTGATGAAGTAAGTGTTACTGAAAAGCATGAATGTGACGATATCAAGAGTCAAGGCGATCAAAACATTCAAGGTGAAGAATGTACAAGCAATGTCAAGGGAGGCTTCAGTTCTAAAATTGATGCAGTTGGCACAGCACCTGTTCTGGAAGCAGATGCTATAGGAACAGAACGAGTTCTTGAGACGGAGAGTCCTGGAATTGATGGTGAGAGGAACGTTAATCTGAACAGATGTTGTTTGGCTGGGGACACGATGCAACTTGACGAGGAAACTGATGTTCATGAAAGTGAACACATTCCTAGGGATGCTTCATGTCATTCCCAGTCAAATAATGCCGTGGAAAATCAAAAGGTTGGAGAAGATACAGAACCTGGAAGCACGATAAGAACAGCTGATCTTTTAGCCTCTGAAGTTGTTGGTAGTTGGGCTTACAGTACTGCTCCTTCTGTCCATGGTGACAATGGATCTCCTAGAAGTCGAGACAATGATGGAAGAGGCATTGTTGTTGTTCATGATTCCGATCAGGTGGCTGAGAGCCAAAGTGCACCATTTTCTGCCGTTGCAGCCACCAGAAGGAATCGGGAATATCAAGCTTTGAGTGAGATGATCGGAATTGTGGCTCCTGATTTGAAGGAAAAGTTTGGTAGTAGTGCTGGGGATGATGGCTACCAAGGGAGAGAAAAACAAGGTTCTACTTCGAACTCAGATACAGAAAGCTGCACGGGGAGTGATGATCGTTTGAGAGAGAGCGGCAATGTTGTGTTAGTTTCAGATGCAGAAACTGGAGACAGCGATGAACGTGGAGAGCAGAATAGAGATTATGATGATGAAGCGACGGAAGCAGGTTCTCTTGGATAACACCAGGATTATTATTTCATTTTTGGTTTGGCTTGGGAGCTGTAAATATTTGACACCATCCCCATAATCCTTGCATCAATTTCTCACTGAATATCCCAACCCCATGTTCCGTAGTTTTAATAATTAATCAAGGGTTAATTATGAAAATAAAATATATGAAAGAGTGTATAATTATTTTAAGCTGATTGATATATTTAATTTATTAAATAATAAAATTTATGTGATATAAATACATTATGCGAAATATTAATTTGATGCGATTTGTTTACATTAATAGAGAATTTAATGTAGCCAAAAATTGAAAGTTGAGCGAGAGTGTTTTTTAAGATTGAACTAGATTTGTAAAATTGAGTAAAACTTAGGATTTTTATAATTAACCTAACAAAATACAGCCAAATATTTCCTTTTCTACAATCTTTCTCTCCTTTTTTTATGGTCGTGCATCTGCTCAAACCATTTCCTCTTTATTTCTCCATCAAAATTAACATATCCTTGTGTGAAACAAGCTCTTGAAGCTTCCCTACACGATCACTAATTCTAGTTCTTCAAATCTTTAACATCAGAAAAGTAAAGTTGCTTTAGAACAAGCTCTTAAAGCTTCTTTATACAATCACTAATTCTAGTTCTTCGAAACTTTTAACACCAAAAAGGTAAACTTGCTTTAGAACTGAAAACAAATGTTCTATTGTTTATATATTAATCTCAATCCATCGCAAAGTAAATTTATGAATCTCACCCTCTAAAATGCTCTAATAACGTATACCACAATCGCGCTCGGCTGGAACTCTTTTAAGGTATTAAAAAGAGCTTTTCCATTTTCATGTCTATCAACTTAACACACTAGTTGGCATTTCTCCACTCTGCTCCCCTTTCTATCAAACAAGAAACTAGGATTACAAAACGTTGATGCAACTAAACCTGAAATTATATATACTTATTCAATAGAACCAACTAAACCTACATAGTTCAACATTATTTTCTTTTTCACATAACATAGTCCAACATTTTCAGCAACAAGAAATATAAGTTTAAGAAACACGTTAAAAAATGAAGTTGGTCAATATTAATGTGTAGTTACCGAATGAATATTTAGTAGAAGAGTGCTACAACTTAAACCTCTTTACTGCTTTTACCATAAGGTGAAAGATCTATACTCAGTGAAACATATTCATAAACTCCAAAGCAAGATGATAAGCTTAGGAGGTCTTCAAAGGTGCTGAGGAAGAACCTAAAATATTTTACCTGAGCCATGTAAGAGTCATCCATGTAATTTTTTTTTAAGCCATGCACATATGGAATTATTTAGCTATTATTTTGCTGAACTGGTTTTCATTAGTTAGAGATGCTTGCAGTAGAAATGCTAATGAATATGTTCATTAGTTGTTATGTTGTTTTCTTTATTTTACTTCTACTTTGATGTGACTACACACTATGGCTCCTCTTTTTTTGATAAAATTGTTACTACTTCTTTTGCATTCAAATTCTTGAAACAAAATAAAGAAGCAAGTTTTTTCTCAATTAAAAGAATTTTTTTTGGCTGAGCTTTGATCGGGACTTATTATTGGTATCAAAGCTAACCACAATGACATCTAATAAAGAACGTATTGAAAATCTAGAAGTAGGTTTTGGAAGTATATAGGACAACTTCTCTCGCATGAAACTAGGCATGGTTGATGAGTTTAGCTATTTGGAGGATCCCATTGGTAAGCTAATTAACCGAAGCAAGCAACATCCTCTTATGCCTTTTAATGAGCACCAGGGAAACTCGTCTACTAGGCACTTTCACAACTTGAGTGAGGCTCTCACGTAAACAATGATGGGAGGAGATAGATGTTCTCATCAAAATTGGCTAAATTGGAATTCCCTCGATTATCTGGCAATGACCTTATGAAATGGTTCACTAAGGTGGGACAATTCTTTCAGTATCAAAGCACCCTTGAAACACAAAAAGGTGTATATAGCTTCTTTCCACCTCCAAGGCGAGGTCAACTAGTGGTGGTAATGATTTTGTTACTCTTACTGTAACATCTCATTCTCATACTAAGGGTTAGAACTCTAAAATACGGTACATGTGAGATCAATGAGAGATTAAGAAAAATGCATTTCATACTCGTGCATAATGTTAGCATACACGCACGTGAATTTGAATTTTTGCACACATTAAAATGACTGTACGTGCATTCGTTGACATATCGGGTATAATTGTTTATAAATGTGATTATATTGAGAATTGTGGTTTTTATATGTTGAAAACTGATTTGAAGAGTGTATTTAGTGATTTAGAATTTTTGGTGAAATTTAAAAAAATTTCTACAAAATGTGGGTATTTTTGGACTAAAAAAATGCCAAGTGACAGAACAATTAATGAATAATAGTAGAAATTTTAATGTGTGATATTAAGATTTACTAACTTATGTCATCGAATGGGGTTGAAAATTGGAGGCAAATGGACTAGTAAATTAAAAGACCAAAAGTGGGACTGTAGCAAAGTGACAAATGTCACTACCCTCATCACTTACTATTCTTTTACCCAATTAAAGACCATCCCATGGTCTTTTACTTGTCATTCACCGCATATGCTTCATTTCTCCATCTTCTTTTTCTTCATCTTTCTCTTCTTCACTCACGAAACTCTCTCTCACACTCACCATGCTGATTTTTGGTCTAGCTCTTTCACCTTATTTCTCCAAGATTTGTTCTCTTCTCCATGTTGCCACTAAAGACCTAACCCTACAACCTTTTATTGACAGAACTGAAGCTACTAGTCATTTTTACATGGAAAAATTAATAAATTAACAAACAAGAAATCAGGTACTTCTTATATGTGGCAAAACAGTTTGGTATGTTATGAGGATCAGGTAGTTATCCCTCTTAATTCTTATTTGATTCGACAAATTCTCAAAGAAATGACATTCCACTTAGAGGTCACTTTGGTGTTTAAGGAATATACAAAAGGCTAGCTTAGCAATTTTATTAGCCATCAATGCATAAAGTGATTCAAGATTATATAGTTCTCTATAATGTGTTTCAGTGAAAAAAAGAGAGACTTTATCACCAACTGTTCTGCTCCAATCTTTGCCAATTCCTTGTTAAGTGTAGGATGACATCATAATATGTTTTATCAACATCTAATGGAAATAATTCTATCCTTGTTATGGTCAATTGCTTGAGCAAATCGATGCATTTCATGCCATTATCTTATCTATGTACAATAAAAATGGTTCTTGAAAATTTTATGGAAGGAGTTGTCAAGCTTCCTAGTATGCCAAGATCAATAATTAGTAAGATCTTATCTTTATCATCCATTTTTGGAAAGAATTCCTTAAGTTATTTGGTACCCAAAATGTACCCTCCATAGATCAATAGCTAAACGAAGGTGACAAAACATTGTATTGAACAATATTTACACAGCTTTGAACAATCCAAAAAATGGAGTTCCTTTCTTCTATAGGCCGAGTTTTGCTATAACACAAATTATTATTCATCTACAGGCATGACACAACTCCAAGTATTTTATAACAGATTACCACCTGTTATTCCATATTACCACATTAGTACCTCTCCAGTTAATAACGTAGGCCAATTTCCAGCTTATTTAAACTTAAACCTAACTTGCATGCTATAGATAATAGAATGAAGCAAATGGATGATTCTAGAAGACGAGAGTTGTATTTAGAAGCATGAGATTTGGTCTTCCTTAAGCTCCACCCATATTATCGTTCATTTTATTTTTAAAAGTGCCTTTCAGAAGTTGGTGAGTTGTATTTATGGCCTATATAAGATTGAATGAAAGATTTGGCAAGTAGCCTATAAGCTTAGTCTTTTAGCAGGCTTTCAAATTCATCTTATATCCCATGTTTCAACGCTTAAGAGAAAATAGGAAGCTTTGATGAAATAAGTAAGGAGCTACCCCCTTCTGTTGATGATGACGTTATTCTTATAGAACCTAAAGCAATTTTGGATACACAGTGGCTAAAGAAAGGTTCAATTTTTATTGAAGAAAGCCTTACCAAATGGAAAACTTTCTCACCAAACGATGCTACTTGGGAAAATACGTAAGAACTTTATTACAGATTCCTTCAATTAAACTTTGAGGGCAAGGTTTACAGAAACGAAGGGGCTAATGATAAGCTTAGGAGGTCTTCAAGGGTGCTAAGGAAGAACCCAAACTATTTTACTTAAACTATGCACGGATGTAGTTATGTAGCTTTTATTTTGCTGAACTAGTCTTTAGTAGTTAGAAATGCTTGCATTATAATAGGTCTATTAATTGCTATATCATTTTCTTTATTTTACTACTGCTTTGATATGACTATATGTTATGGATCCTTGTTTTAGGGAAGTTGTTACTTCTTCTTTTATATTTAAGTTCTTGAAATAAAATAAGGAATCAAGCCTTTTCTTAATTAAAAAAATTTAGTTGAACTTTGATTGGGACATATCATTAGAGAAGTACTCATCACTTCCTCCAAACTTAGAATTCCCAAGAAAATTAGCAGGAGAGTTGTTTTGCCTATGAAAACTAGAGGGCTCAAACAAACCCTATTCAATAATATAGTTTCTACTTAAAAGTGTGGTGATGGTGGAAGCAAGTAGGTGTGTCAAGTTTTGATTTTGTTTCAATTGGTCATTTTCTTCTTCTATAAGTAGTGTTTCTAACCATGATGGAGCTAAACGAAACTTGTGATTTTTTCCTGTTTTAAAATTTATTTTAATATTAACTAAATAATTTTATGTGGAAATTATATTCCACATGTCCACGTGAAATTGTTAACATGGATTCTAACGCTCCAACTATTTTGGCAAAGTTAAAAATTCAAGCATTTTATTACTACATTTTAAAGCTCAGATTATATTTGCAAAATTTAATAAATTTTGAGATTTTTTCTTAATTAACCCATTAATTAATAATGATGCATATAGATATCATTGGGTAATTATTTATTTGAAATTTAATATTTTCTATTAGCAAAAGGGTTACAAAAGACCCAAAGTTTTGCCTAAAATTTAAGTAGGACCCAAACATTTCTAAACATTTCAATAAAATCCAAACATTTGATAAACATTTAAAAAGGCCTTTAAGTTAATAGAAAATTAACCCCTATGTTAAATATCACTGACAAGAAATTTCTTTTTTTAAAAATATTTAGGTACCTCATTTTTACATAGAAAATTTATCTAACATGGCATGGGTCTACAATTTTGGTAACCCTCAACATATTCTCTCTCAAATGACAACTTTCCATTTTTGCGTCTTTGTGTTGCCTTGTTGAGTATATTATGAGGTCTATCTTGGGTTTATGTTATTTGTTGTGCCTTCACGTGGTGGGGTTTATATTGTCTACTCTCCTCTTGTCTCCTTAGTATTTGGTGTTTACAAAATTTACAGGTAATTTATGGTCCTAACTTGTTGGTGGTCTCAACATGTTGGTGTGTGATCGATTGTTTTTGCTCCCAGCTTTTGTTGTCTGCATTTAAAGAGATAAAAATAATATTATACTTATTGGTATGTTATTTCTACTTCCAACATATTGGTGTTATTGTCCATAGATAACAGCTTGTTAGTGGTCCCAACTAGACTAAATTAATGAACTGGATTGGAAGTAGGAATTATAAGAAGACAAAATAGGATTGAAAATTTTAATAGAGGAGAATTTGGGTGTCAAAGAAGATTTTGATGTAATTTCTTTGTTTTATCTATGTAGAGAATCTATTTAAAGGACTATCAAGGAAACCACACAGTTAGTACCCATGATAAGATAAAGGGAAATTGATTGATAGTGTGGAATGACAATGAAAAACATAGTATAATTGCAATTAAGAGATATAAGTCATCAGATTAGCCTTTGATGAGATTACTGGTAGTGGTAATGACCAAAGCAAGTGTCGAACTGATCAAAGGTGGTATGTAATTGGGATTTAGATATAGAATTATTAGAGGGATGACAAGAGTCTTAGAAAATGAAATAAAGAAATATGGAAAATATAACAAAAAAATATGAACGGTAGTCATAAGAAAAAGGAAATATTTTCTAAAAGAAGGAGAAATTATAATAAGACTCGTGAAACAAAGGAATTATAATAAGATTGTAAAAAATCTAAATATGTTTTGTCCATGAGCAATAGTCTTGGCAATCATATATAACCAAAGCATGCAAAGTTCTATGCATCTTGCATTTAATTTTCAAAATAATCACACCTGCATTTATTTTTCAAAATCATCATATATTAATTTAATTTTCAAAATGTTTGTTCCATTCATATACACATTATTGAACATTAACCTTTTTAATGCTTATGTACTTAACATTATAGGAATGACTCAATATGGAAGCTTTCAATTATTGTTGGACCCCAAACTTTTCGTGAAAGATTAGAACTGTTAAATAGAAAATTTGGTGATTAGTCATGAGTTAAAAGCACATGAATGAAAGTTCTTGAACTAAGAAATGATAGACAAGAGTAAAGTAGGGGATATGAAAAGTGGATAGATTC
>JANZLH020000086.1:2169370-2200514 GCA_026770325.2 Erythroxylum fimbriatum | reverse complement strand
AATGAATCATTGCCTGCAGATCATACAATGGTTGACAGTCTTTACAATATGAAGAAACTTATTAGGGGTCTTGGTTTGCCAGTTGAAAAAATTGATTGTTGTCGGTTGGGATGTATGTTATATTGGGGAGATGATGTGAACTTAGAAGAGTGCAAATTTTGTGGTCAATCGAGGTTTAAGCCAAGACAGTGTTCAACGAAACAGAAATTAGTCCCATGGAAGCGAATGTATTATTTTTCGCTAACTCCGAGACTGCAGAGACTTTATGCATCTGCTGTGACTGCATCTCACATGAGATGGCATGCTGAGCACAAACAAGAAGATGGAGTCATGCGTCATTTAGTAGATGCACTGGCATGGAAACATTTCAATGAGACCCATGTCGACTTCGCAGTTGAACGTCGGAATGTTCGGTTGCGATTGTCGACGGATGGATTCCAACCTTTTGGTCAATCGGGGAAGCAATATTCTTCATGGCCAATTATAATTACTCCTTATAATTTGCTTCCGTGGATGTGTATGAAATAGGCTTATATGTTCTTGACAGTTATTATGCCAGGACTAACAAATCTGAAGCAAAAAATTGATGTTTATTTACAACCATTGATATTAGAATTGCACCAGCTTTGGGAATATGGTGTGCAAATATATGATGTATCTCTGAAACAAAATTTTGTTATGAGAGCGGCTTTGATGTGGACCATTAGTGACTTTCCGGCTTTTGCCATGTTATCTGGTTGGAGCACAGCGGGGAAATTGGCGTGTCCTCATTGTGGCAATGATTCTGATGCGTTTTATCTTCCAAACGAAGGCAAAGTAAATACAAGCGTAAGTCAAAATTTTGGTTGGCGAAAACGAAGCATATTTTGGGATCTACCATATTGGAAAACGAATTTGATACGGTATATTCTAGATGTGATGCATATTGAGAAAAACTTTTTCAACAACTTGTTCAATACCATTATGAACATTGAAGGGCGGACAAAAGACAATGCAAAATCTCGAGCTGATTTGCAACTTCTGTGTAGAAGACATGAGTTACATAAAGATCTTCGTACCGGTAAATATCCAAAAACATGTTACACTTTGGACAAGAAACAAAAGGAGCTTTTGTGTCAATAGTTGAAAGGTCTAAAGTTTCCTGATGGTTATGTTTTAAACCTGTCTAGGTGTGTAGATATCAGGAAGTACAAATTATTTGGCATGAAAAGTCATGATTGTCATGTATTTATGCAAAGGTTAATCCCAATTTCATTTCGGGAGTTGCTACCTTCTAAGGTATGGGAAGCTATAACAGAGTTCAGCTTGTATTTCAAAAGCTTAACATCATCTGAAATCAATTTCGATGAAATGGAAAAACTAGAGAATGAAATTCCAGTAATTTTGTGCAAGTTAGAAGGGATTTTTCCTCCAAGCTTCTTTGACTGTATGGAGCATCTACCGGTGCATTTACCACACGAAGCAAAATTAGCCAGTCCAGTTGAATATCGATGAATGTATCCATTTTAGAGGTAACTTAAGTACTATCACATCCTTACCCAATTTACCATGCTTTCTGTAGCAAACATTGTAATAACCATTTTCTCTAATAAAGGTATTTGCATCATTTGAAAAAAAATGTAACAAATAAAGCCAGAGTTGAAGGCTCCATATGTAATGCTTATTTAGTTGAGGAAGCTAGTACGTTTTGTGGACATTATTTTGAGCCTCATGTTTACACAAGAGCAAGACAAGTTTCTCGTAATGATGATGGGGGCAGAACAAGTAGTTTGGAAGGGAACTTGTCAATTTTTACATATCCTGAACGAACCTATGGACATGCAACAAGAAGAATGTTAACAGATGAAGAAATTGAGGCTGCACATGGTTACATTTTATTGAACTATCAGGAGGTTCTTCCATTAGTGCAGTAAATTGAACACGTGATTTCCATATCTTCAATTGGGTTATACATTACTAACAGATGTCATTTTTTATTCAGATTATACGAGGCATTGTTAAAGGAGCTAATGCCGGGTATTTCACATGATGATATGAATAACGAAGTGGGAAAACACTTCCCTCTCTGGTTGGAACGATATGTAAGCTCTCACTTACATATATTCTTATAGTTAAAAACCATGTTAAAATGTTCTCATGCCATTGTACCCTTTGCTATGCTACTTACTTTTACGTAGGTCGTCGAAAATCCAATACAGAACAAGTTTATTTGTGATCTTACAAAGGGACCTCTGCGAACTGTTAAATCGTATCTGGTGTATTTCGTGAATGGATACAAATACCATACAGAATCTCCTGGGCATAGCATGTCAACAACAAACAGTGGTGTTGCGATACAGGGAGAATTACTGGAATATTATGGGAAAATAATTGAAATACTTGAAGTTGAGTACCCTGCAATGCCAATTAAGCGATGTGTCATATTTAAATGTGACTGGTATGACCCGACACCAAATGTAGGAACAAAAGTGCATAGCCAATACAATTTAGTTGAAATAAACTGTCGTAGAAGATTGAGACAATTTGAACCGTTCATCTTGGCAATGCAAGCGAAACAGGTTTGTTATGTTCCTTTTCCAAGGTTATGAGGCGATAAGACAGATTAGTTGGCGGTTTGCAAAGTGAAACCTATAGGTGTTTTTGAATCACATGGAAACAGAGAGGGTCAAGCTGACAGTGACCCGTTTCAGTAAGATGCCACCTGTATCAATGCATCAGTCACGTATGACAATAATGAACCTTTGAACGATCAATTTAACACATATGTTGACATTTCATCAGAAGAGTCTGCCGAGGGTTAGAGATCTGAAGAGGAGGAGGAGTTTGATTCTTATTCTTCTAAAGAGGAGAATGATTGTAATTTACAATTAAGTTATGATAGCGATTAATTCCTATTTGTAAATGACTTTGGTTATATCACAAATACAATATTTCTTTTAATCATTACAATTCGTATTCAAGGAATGTCGACATGGCGAATGGTTCCTGACGGTCATAATTCTTTTCGTTTGGAGGAATGTGGCAAAATTGTCCACACCCAAGGCATCAACACTGCAAGAAATATTGCTGGTTCTTACACTCAGAAGCGTTTTCCATCAATGGCTGATCTTCTACTTGAAGGTGTTTAATATGATTCTTACAACGTCTCTGTTCTTATTATGTATATCTTATTTCCTTTGTTGAGGTTATTATACAAAATAATAATTGATGGTCTATACTTCATGTTGCTCTAAGCTTCCTCTATTCTCAAAGAAGAAATGTATATTAATAATGGGCAAAGCGATGACACAACGGCTTGTAAACGTTTAGGGAAATCGGTTGTGGAAGATTCGTCAATTCCTCATTCCGGGTCTGGGCAATCACGTATGCATTCATGTTCTCATTTTGGTTTGTTTATCACATGTCTATTAGCACAATATGAAAAGTTAATAAAGGTTCTTGACATTGTTAGGTAAATTTGCTCCCCCAGCTCGTAGTTCATCGGAAGACTTCGTCTTCCATACAACGAGCGGCGACTCATTCAATGTTTCCCATGGAAGTATGGATATAGCTGAAAAGTTATTGAATGAAGGTGTTCCAAACCTTACACCCGATGGCAGAAGTCTGACTGTTTCTAAAGCTTCGTTTGAACGTGCCAGGACCCTTCTAGGGAATCCACTTCGTTTGAACGTGCCAAGACCCTTATAGGGAATCCAGACATCGGAGAATCATTTACTTTTACAGATTCCTATGTCACATGGAATCAAACATAATAAGTATATCATGCAATACATTATCAGACTAAGCTTAAAAGTTGATTTCTAGTTGTTTTCGTTTGAATTTGTTGACGTTGATTTGTTGTCCTTACCAACTTGTTGACATTCAATTCCATTGCCTTATTTCCTTTGGCACATATATGTATATGTATATAACAATATTTTTTTTTATTGTGTAAAATATTGCATTCAAATTTTTATATTTGTAGAGAATTCCATAAACATTGTATTTCAGGTAACAATATGGGACCAAAGAGACAACGCGAATTTATGCGGCCACGGTTTAGACCGATGTTCGGAGGAGCTTATTATGAAGGTGGATCGTCACAGTCTGGTACTCGCACTGACTCACCTACTCCTCCTACACACACGACTCCTCTAGATGAGCCATCACCTCCTGCTCCTCATGCTACACCAACCCCATCGGAAACTCATATATCATCCAATAACCCTTTGGTGGATGCAGACGTCCGCTAGCCTAGATCTGTGGGAAATGATGGGAGGAAGTATATCACAATTATCAATGAACAGTAAGTCAAATAACATTAATCTTTATTTGCTTTACTATAAGGCTTAGGTGTTTCAATTCTTTTCTAGACTCCACTTACTCTTTATTTTAGGTTGGTTCCGTCTAGAATGAGTTCCAGACATATGACTTCCACATTTAAGGAAAGGATTGATCCTGAGGGTTATGCGTGGAAGAATATATCTAAGGCGACAAAACAATTTTAATTTCAGGAGTTTGAGGTACAATAAATATTTATTTTCAATTTATATTGATTTATATAGTCTAATTAGATAAATAGTATAACATTATATATAATAGTCTTTTTTTTCTTCTTCATTCAGAAAGAATTTTTCTAGGATGCTCGTTGGGACGCGAGCATATATAAAATATGGGAGTCGCAAGCTCGTACAAGTTATCGCGGCTTCCTTAACGCAATACACAAGGCTGGTGCACGACCCCGTTATATTTTAGAGGCAATTTGGAGTCATTGGCTGGAGTATTGGGCATCACCTGTGGCGATGTCCATCTCAGAGCGTAACTCGGCCAACAGACGTGGAGGTTCGGGTAGAGAGAGTCTTCCCATACATACGGGAGGATCCATAATCCACCAGGAGCATGCAGATAGACTTGTAAGTATCTCAACTTTACACTTATGTTGTAACTATTTTGCTTTGTTTCATTGTAGATCATGATAATAGTATAAAGGTCTGGTGCCATTAATGGCTATGGTGAGTTATTTTCTTTGTTGAACAGGGGGCAAATATCATACAATTAGGAGAAACTCAGTCGAAATTTTTTTAAATAGTAGTTCACATCTATCAGTGTAGTTTTTTATGTAGGAAAAGTCATTAGGCATGAAGCCTACACCAGTTCAGTTGTTTTTGGACACTCACACGAAGAAGCATGACGGAGTCACTTTCATCAACAACCGATGTAGAGAACTGAATGTATGTCAACTTAATCCATTTTTCAATGTCTTAATAATGATCTCTTCCTTATAATGTAAACATTGCTTCCTTACAGGACCAATTACAACAAACTCTTCATCGGCAGTCTCAGGAGGAAGAAACTGTAGATGAGACTCAGACGTAGCTTGAAGCGGTAGGTGGTAGGGACCGTCGTGGCAGGATATTCAACTTAGGTTCATATGCAAACACATGCTATTCGCAATCTTCAATGTCTAGTACAGCTGCGTCTACTACGCCAGTGAACAACAACGAAGTCATCGAGCTTCGGGCTACAGTGCAAACATTGATGGACAAGATAACTCATTTGGAAGAGGAGCGGATGAGAGAGCAGGATCAACGGATGAGAGAGTAGATGGAGCTGATGGCTTGCATGAGAGAGGAGATGGAACAGTTGAAAGGAAAGTATAAAGACGACCCTCCACAATCACCAATACCATAGATACTCTAACTCGTTATGTTTCAATCACAAAGATAAGAATTTATGTACACTTTTATATGTTTATTATCAAATTTGAATCAATATAAATTCTTTTAATTATATATCATCATTTAATTTTTTGATTACACAAATTATATATATATACAAATTAATTTTGTATGTATAGATTAGCAAAAACTCTGGCATGTTACAAATGTCTTCAAAGCTATTCCCGACGGAATTCTAGAAACCGTCGGTGTAGACATATAAACATTACCGACAGAAAATGCTTTACCGTCGGTGATAACAAATTTATTTTAGCGACGGAAACTCACCAACGGACATTATTTTGTCGGTAAAGCTATATAAGTTGTTGTCATTCACCGACGACAATGTTCAAATTTTCCGTTACAAATACCAACGGAAAGTTTCTGTCGGTGTCTCACTGACGGAAATGTTAACCCATGTTCGTTGGTATATATTACCGACGACCGTATTCACGATGGTTGTGGTCGACAGCAAATTCCGTCGGCATTCATAATTTCCGACAGAATTTGCTACGTTCCGTCGACAACTGGGTTATCTCTTGTAGTGACTCAACCTTCTTTTTGTATTTTACAAAGAGGTTGTTTTCATGACTTGAACCCGTGACCTTCTGGTCACAAAAGAATAACCTTACCAATTGTTTCAAATCTTATCCTCTAGACTCTCAATTATGTAGTAATCTAAAAAGGCCAAAGAAATAAGGGACATTGCTCTCTCTTTTGACGGCCTTTTCTTTCTTTTAGACACGTAGGACATCTCCCCATCTATATGATTAGAGCGTTACAGGACAAGAAGCACGTGCAGTATCAACTCTTCAAACTTTAGCACAAGGCTCGATGCAACCAGCTGAGCAGGTAAAATTCTTCATAGCTTATCATGTAGATATTGCATTTGTAGAGATGTGCATGTGTTTATAGCCGAAAAGAAACTTGGTATGTGTGTGTGTGTCTGAAGTTACAGGTGGAGTAGAAAACAAGCAAAGGAGAAGAAGATGAAAGCAGTAGAGACAGATATGAAAATGAAGAACTTCAACTGTACATTGAGAATAAAAGAATCGTAGAAGAGAACGATAAAAGTTGAATAGGCTTTGTTATCGCAGCTGCAGACCAATTTCTTTGCCTACAAGTCTCCAATTGCCACAACCAGTCTATTTATGCATCTCTCTTCATAACTCCTAAATATGTCACATCTGTTCCTATTTTGTATGTGATATCAATTACACAAGGTAGCTAGTAAGCTTGCTTCATAGACTTTTTTAGGGAAATAAAAAGTGTTAAAGGGTACGCACTTGATACATCCAAATGATTTCAGATGGGAATACAACCAAAAAAATTATATTGAATACTTTTCACTCATTCTAAGTCCATACCGCTGCTTCATACTATTTTTTTTTTCATTCAATTGCTTAACTAAAGATTTCAATGGAGGGAGGACATGCAGATCAATAAATATAAACATTTGATTTGTATATAATCTCACTATAGCATGCATTTACCCCTTAATTGTGCACCTCTTAACATACTTCGTCAACATAATTGATCATGTTCATTTATTCCGTAATTAGTCTATCGACTTCTTTTTAATGATTTCTTTTCGAAAATCTTTTTGCTAGTTTTCATGGTAAGGATAAGGATAAGTATTCACATGTTGGAGGACAAAACTCCTCGATTCCTGGAAACTAGTCGGACTCCAGATTCCGATTAACCTGTTTGGTTTTTCAAAATCAATGTCTTTCCATAAATGCTTTGTAATTTAATATCAATTTCATAATAATCTCGTAAAAAGTAAAAGCAATTAGTCTTTATTGTTCAAAATAAATAACTTCCACAGATATGTTTAACTCGGAAGAAAGGAAAAAGTCAAACTAAAATCACAAGCATAGGGTCTAAAGTCATTCTTACATATAAGTTGGCATCAGTCACCGCGTACATGCAAACAACAAAAGACATTATAGCTTACCTGAGCCAGGTCACTAACATACCCATTTATCCTTGATTCTAAATGGAAATACAATAGCCAATAGTCCAAACCGCTAATTGAAAGTGAAAGATTTGCTGAACAAGACCGCCTCACTAATACCTGCCTACTAATATGAAGTCGTCATCATCCAGAACCTGAACATCTTTTTCTCCAATAAAGTTTTCCCGTCCAACTTGCTTCACCAAATTCACAAACTCAACCCTCTTGGCCTTGGGAAGAGGCACATATGGGAGCCTAAACACTGGTCTAACCGCTCCAAGTTGAGCAAGAGCTGTGTTCAACCCAATTGGATTTGGCTCCGCAAAGAGCCACTCAATAAGGGGCATAAGCTTTGAATTCAATGCAGGATTCTTTCCATCAAACATGAGTTCTCGCATTAAGTCTGGAACCAGATTGCTGGCAACAGAAACCACACCTGTAGCCCCATGGTTCCATCTTGATTCGTGGCACTGATCATCATTTCCACTCCACACTACTATTCCTTTATCTGTATACTGCTCAACTCGGTCATTGCCAACACATTCCTTTACACCTGCTAGATTAGGACTCCGTGCTATAGCATGAATGACAGACGGTGGTATATCTTGGCCAGTTCGTGATGGTACGTTGTATATAATTGAAGGGCCCATTGGTAGTACACTATCAAAGTGTGCAATCAAACCTTCCAAGGAGGTTTTGCCATAATAGGGATTAATGTGAAGAGCAGCATGCATTCCAACTGCAAAACCTTGCTCCGTAGCATGAATTGCTTCCCTTGTAGAGTTGCTTCCAGCAGTATCACCTATGAGCATTATGTGTTCATCCCAAGACATTAATTGCCCTTCACCAGTTGTACCACCAACAATCACACCCTCAGCACCATTAACAATTTGCATATTCATCAAAGCGTCATAAGCTTCAAGATCAAATCTACCATCAGGTAAATATGGGGTTTTGATGGCTGTTATCAATCTAAGAGATTTTATATCCTCTGATGATGTCCTGCACAAAACAGATTCTCATTTCATAAGTACCACAAAGATAATGAGATCATTTACATCTTCGCGTACTACGTTGAAATGGGCATAACACATACAGCACCCATTTTACTTCGTATTAGAGATGTGAATTGCAGTGTTAACTTAACGCACCATCTAGAAAAGGAATAAATAAATGTTGGACCTTACCTATTTTTAACTTCAAAACTACGCATTGGGAGATGCAAATTAGGTATTAAGGCAGCTTGCGGGCATCTCCATTTTGCACTCCTCCTGTTTCACAAAAACAGAAAAAACCAAATAGCAAAACACGGTAGTCATTAACTTAAACAGCAAACCATTTTTTGATTTTCTAAGTGGGAAGGGAGGGAAGGAAAAAGGGTAGAGAGTAAAAATGGATAACTTGAAAAGTTCATTCCTTTAAAATGATAGTAAGTATCAATTTCACATTTTTTAAAAAAGTGAACAAAAAAATAAAAAGACAAAATTCTTAAGCAGCATAATATAAACTAAACTAATTCTAAAACGAAGTGATGACAAAGAATACCTATTGGAGGAAAGGTGGAGAGCAGAGTCACCCAAGCGCGCACTATGACCCGTCAACGTAGCCATCTAGCAGACCACGCCTGACCCAACACCTTTTTTACTCTGATCTCACAGTTACTAGAGTGAATGAGGATTTCAGAGACTAAATGACAATAATGGTGGTAATGATAAGTGTGATGACAATAGTGCGGAGAAGGAGGTCTGAATAGGAGGCGGACATGAACATTAGTTAAGAAGATGGAAAATGGTTGTGTAGTCGTTAAATTGTGTGTCTGTGTGAGAGAGATCTAAAACGGAGGGAGGCGAGGATTATGCTGTGGGCATATTGAAAGAAAAGAGCCTTAGGGTTGCATTCATCCAAAGGGGAAAGGCACTTGTGACTTGTGTTCTGTTCTGTCGTTCTCTGCTCTTATTGGGTCACAACTGGGCTCTTCTTTACATTTCAATATGTTCATTTTATTTAATAAAATAAAACCCTTATTAAACAATTAAATAGGCCTTTACAAATCAAAACTAAAGTAAAGACAATGAAAGATAATAACGTCAGAGGCTAGTCAATTTTGGCTAAGCATCTTTTATGTGGAAAACAAACTTTCTCATAGATTATCATAATTTCAGACTCCAATCCCTTTCTTTTAACTTGACTGACGACTCTACTCTATGGTAACGGTCTTTTTGGAAAATAAGAGAAACAAAGATTCCAAGTCACCTAAACACAGGTCATTGGATTTTTTTTCCCCTCAATAGAAGGCACGCTTGTTCTCTGCACTTTATCTCTTGGTCAATATTAGTTTTGGGAACCAAACGAAATAAGGATTTTGGATGAACCTGAAATTGAAAAAAAAATGAAATTCACTCCCATATGCTTAATGCCTGTAATTAAGGTTAAATCTTATTGCACCTATTATTTGAAGCAAATGATTCGACTCAAATTGAACTTATGATACATCCTTCACATGCATTCTGACATTATAAGGTTGAGAGTACGATATTTTGTTATCAATTACAGAATTGATTACTCTTATTGCGGGTCAAAGCAAGTAACTTTTCTTCTCGCTGTTATATATCTTTTTTTTTTCGTTGCAAATAATACATAATTTCTTATGTTAGTTTTTCATCAAAGGATTCAGTTCTTTCCTATCCATTATTTCAATTCATGCAACACGCTATCATTGCTGGAGTCATCCTCCCCCTGTTATAAGAGCAAATACAACTTGGCTGACCTTAGAACTACATCAGAAGATAATAGTTAATAATAACAACAAAAAACACTTGCCAATGTACTTTTAGAAGTCCTTGCAACCAATGTAATAAATTTTGATAAACCAGGAGACACCAAATGGGAGGAAAAAAGAGCAACATGATTGAGAACCTAAGTAAATAAATATTACAGGGGACTTACTCCTTTCGAAAAATATTACACCGAGATTAGTGTAGCTGTGTAGCCAATGCAATATGCGCACCGGTGTTAAGAAATAAATGTGTATCAACGACTTGATTCTCAACTGCCTCTAAACATCACTAGTAATAATGCCCACTGATACGGAGAATGCACCAAAAGTTTACTACTTTTGTCATTCAACATTAATCACCTTGTAGGCAGTAAAGCTGACGGATATTTCCTGAAGCTGCATTTGCAATCAATAGAATGAGCTAATTAACAATTAGCAAATTCATAGGTATACTTGGTCACGTAAGTTCAGCATAGACTTTTCTCATTCTATAAGTATGAAATCACAAACATGTCAGGAATAAACCCTCCACTCACCTGATTCCTATTTAAGCAACCCCCACAGCCACCATCCCACCCACCCCATGAAAAAGAATATCACCAGATAGCAGAAAGTTCAATTTCACTATGCCCATAAAGTACACGATGCTGAACGTTAAGATATAATGTTTCTAACAGAGGTAAGCTTGGTACAAGAAGGCCTATCAAAATTCAACACATTAAATAGGAGTTATAGGACAAATATTTCAGCACTTTATGAAATCATACTTTCTACCAAAATATACCAAAAGGACTATTTTGATTACAAGGACTATGCTCCAACAATTTAATAAGTCTTGCTGGGCTTAATTAGAAAGTTAAATGCAGGTTGAAAAACTGCACCACAAAGACAGTATTAACATGGAGCAGGTCATCAAGAATGGAGGTATCATCTCATGCAAAACACGTGCCTTTTTTTCATTTGTTGTTTTTTGACATAGAAAAGGTCAACCAGGATTTGGTAGATGGACAACTTTTGTCTCTAAATGGTCAAGCTGACTGAATATAAGCAACATCTCCCAAAAGTATTTTATTTCTCCCATACTATGCAAATAATTAAATAGTCAGGGCTTGACGAGAAAATTACCATATAACCAATCCTTGAATAAAAGATGAAGTGCACATGACAACTCCCGCTTCTTATTTTCCTCAAGAGGCGCTTCCCTTAATAATTGCTTTATCTCGCCCAAATTCTTTTGCTGGAAAAATCAAAAACATTTCACCAATTCAAACATCAGGTGCATGTAGACTTGAGTGCTACACAGAGCAACTATTAGAAACAAATGTATAGCTTTCATTATAATCAACAACAGTTACATTTCTCTGCTGTGATGCCATGTAGATGCCTGGCAAAATAAATGGGTTATCTTTTGTAGATCCACACGATTCACCTCCAAGCCAGTTAGGAATCTATGAAAATAAATAACTAAATGTCAGTTGTTTTCAAAACCATTAGAAGTAACAAGAGTCCAAGACATCATCGAGTGAAATGAACAAGTGACACTAATCCAAAAAAAAAAAATCATTTCCTATAAAAAAAAAGTTATCTGTATGAACATACCAAAAAGTTAGTGAATTGGTCAGGGTCCAGGCGTGTTGCTGTCTCTGCTTGAACTTCAGATACGCCTGCAGGATGAGACAATGAATCATGTGGATCGACCACCCCCAATGTCACAGGTTCATCCCACCTGTTGATAGTTGCCCCAATGCCAACTTCAGCCATGTGTTCCTCCAGCTCTGAGTAATAAGTATTGTATGGTGCAACCTGATTTTAAAAGCCACATATTTACCAAAACTTTATCCATCAAGGTGGTAGCTTGGGCCTTATCTTCAAGTAAGTAAAACTGCTGAGCTTAAACTTGGAGATGTATATACCCATGAACTTTTGAAGGCTAGTTACTGATCTGTCAAGTGTACACTCCTTTCGGCAACTAAAACAGAGCACACCATCCCAACCAACCACTTTCTAAATTTTCGCTTTTTCCAACAAAAATCAAGTAAATAAAAATACTAAAGCAGAAATTTTTGTAGCATTAGGATGTCCCAGTAATAAAACAAAATTTTCCATGGAAAAAGAAGTCAATCAGCAGAATGTTAATCCCAACTCAACTGTCAACTAAAATAGATCTTATTTCTCAGAAAAAAGACTAAATCTTATAAAATTCAACCATGACCACCATCATTCCCCATATGCTCCAGTGTTCAGATTTAAGAATCTCAATCAGATGTTTTGGGAATGACAAGGAGGTATATCATCTGTCAGCTAAGTACTAGATAACAGTTTAAGGACATAGTCACAGATCAAATAGTCAGAAAAGAATAAATTCAATATTTTGAAATAGCAAACTTTTTATCAAAAGAAAACTAAATCTTCTAGAACTAAATTTGACAATAACATGAAGCATAATATGTCACCCACTGTAAAAAACTTGATAACCCATGAATTCCCACCCAAAATATGCAGAGTCTATCCTGTTAAGGTGGCTAAGAATGTCCAGAAAGAAGTCCAATATGAAAGATCATTATGTTAGAAGTCAGATGTGTAATACAAAAAATGCATTTCACAACAACATCCCTCAAACATTAATTTATTTTTCTCCGATCCGGTCAATGGAAATGGCAACCGATATAGTATTACATAACATATATCACATGAAAAGGCACAAACTAACCTGCAACTTATGGTTGTCACCAACAATGAGTGGCTGCTGATTTACCCCAAGAAAGAACACACATTCTCGACAATTGGCAATGCAGACTCGTTTTGCTGCTGTAATCACATGAATTCGCTCACAATGTTCAATTCTTACAGCCTGTAAAGACATCAACAGCATCTAAGAAAAATAAATTTGGGTCATATTTAATCAGGGCATACTACATTTCCAAAATCTAAGATAAATAAAATCATCTATAAAAGGCAAGGACTTCTGTTACAAACAAATGAACAGAGATTTGTTCGCAGCAAAATATACAATGCAGATGTTCCTTCTTAAAGTAGTTCCATGATTGGATTACTCAGCCAATATATGAAACCAAAAATGAATTTTAGCAGTCAGTATGACAGAAATATGTATGTAAATATCATACAAAGAAAAAAGCACAAAATGCAAGAATGAAGAGCGGTCATCAGAACTATCCATTGTTGCAAGACACTATTTTGGCAAGTAATCCAAACATCAGAAGAATCCAGCAATCATATTCACTCTTAGCGACAATCATTACTAGATAACTAAACTGACTTTCATTTGATGTTGAAACACAATAGACAATCAATTGGTCTAGCCATAACAGAAAAATCACTAATCAAACATAGGCAACCATACACACTTATCATACACTTTTAAGTGGGAGTCTCCTTGCAGGAACACATATACAACATACTTCTTTAATGTGTTTCAAGGAGCAAACTAATCTTTTAGATCAGGTGCAAGCAAGTTTTTAACATGTATACCAACATTTCTCTGATCTCATGACTATTCATGAAATCAAATCTCCTTTTATAGACATGTTCAATGGTTTTTTGTATATTACTGTTCTTGGATCAGCTAGAGCTCTTGTAATCTACTTTTAGAATTCAAGAGAAACATTTTCAAAAAATATGTACATTAAATATCTATTTACATAGATAATAGGGAATAAAATGAATGAAATCATCTAAAATACATGAACATAAGTAAATACTAACAATCAAAATAGTAATTACCTTGCCGACAGCTCCGAGGACTATAGTAGCTTCAGAGCATCCATATACAGTAGCATATCTCAAAGGTGCTAAGACGTAAATTACTGAATCATGACAATTGAGAACCTGGATTTGCACAGAAATGTATTACCTTAAAAAGCAAACAAAAAAATTCATAAAAATTTGCCTTAAATGTTTAATTGTATGAAAAACAACCAAAACATGAATTAAATGAAACACAATAGGTAATGAGTCTCCTTTTATACTTAATGGTGAAGACATAACATTGAGCATTTAAAAGTCAGACTCATAGAAATCAACTCAAGTTTATAAAAGGAACAAGTAGGGTAAATATCTCAGTCCAAAGCCTTGATTTAGTGGCTAGGATTATGTCAGGGTTTATTGTACAAGTGCTACTGCTATTCTTTCACTGTGGTAGTACTCCAAAAACAAAAAAGGGCAATCCCTAGTGCACAAGGCTCCCTCCTTTGCAAGGGTCGAGAGACGGTTATCAATTGTACGCAGACTTTCCTTTGCAGTTTACAAAGAGACTATTTTTGTTACTTGAACCCGTGATCTTCTGGTCACATAGGCGTAACCTTATCAGTTACTCCAAGGATTTCCCTTAATACTCTAGAAACAATACTCACAAATCTCCACAAGCCTTGTTTATTTTGCTTTTTATGATCCAATTAGTAGTTAAGTAACTCGTTCTTCTAATTATGCCTAATTTGTTAGGAGATTTCCGTTGTTCAATAAATTTTTAAAGATGAAGCTCAAGGTCCATTCTAGAATCATAAGAATATGTATTACTATCTAAATTATGCATCCAGCCATTACAAAATAATGAATTTTTTTTCACACGTCTTAATCAACAAAATTGAGGGCAAGCTGTGGAGCAACTGGTAAGGTTACTCCTTTGTGACCAGAAGGTCACAGGTTCGAGTCACGAAAACAGCTTCTTTGTAAAAATACAAAAGGAAGGCTGCGTACAATTGACACCTCTCTCTCATACACTGGCAAAGTGGGGTGCCTTGTGTATTGGGGTTCGTTGACTTTCTTTTCTTAATCAACAAAACTGAAGTTGGAAATTACTACTTTATGGAAAATCAATCATAAGAAAACGTGAATATTTGCATTACAACAAACCTTCACAGAAGAACCTCTAAGCTCTGATGCTTGCTTAAAAAAAGACGCTTTAGAGATCCCCTCAATAAAACTGGAGCCTCTAGCAGTTGGTGATGCCTTGATTGAACTTCCACAAGCATCAGTCATGGCAACATCCTGATCAGATGCACTTGGTGGTCCATTTTCTTTTGCAGAAATTCTTTCAGTAACATGTTCCAATGCAGAGGTTATCTTCTGTGAAATCCAATCATGGACTTGTGTTGCAGTAACAGGAACAGCAGGCATATCAGGATCAGAATTGGCAAAAAAGGGCGCAGACTGGCTTAAGGGAATTCCTTCAGATCCCTTCTCGCCAACTTGAATTAGAAACCCAAGGTGCTCAAAGCCTTCTACAGTCAAGACCTAAAACAGTATTGTATAAGCTAGCAATTTAAACAAAGCTTAGGAAAATACAAATGAGCATAATGAATATTGGTGATGCGGTAGGAAATTAAAAAGTGATTAATTTGTTAACAAAGTCAAAGAGGGGAAAACTATATATAAATTCCTCTAAACAATGACCCCTTTTAAGAAAAAAACATTATTCAAATAGATTAGATACATATAATAGTCGGAGAACTCTAAAGAAATTGAGAAATAATAAACAAGTAACTATTCACAAATAACAAGAAGATAGTGCAGGAAGGGGCATATCAAGGCTCAATGGTTGAATTCCTTTTTAAACTAAGCAGAAAAGGGATCAATTAATTAACTAAGACACAAATGACCTACAATGTTGTTTCCGCAATGAGGCATGATCTGAAGAGGTCTAATAGTACGCAGCCTTACCCCTATATAGTAGAAAGGTTGTTTCCGGTAGACCCACAATGCAAACGAGACAATATAAGAATGATGCAGGTTAAAGAGAGAAAAGGCCAAACTAGTACGAAATAAATATGTAAAAAGACACCTTAAAAATAAAAAAATAATAATAAGAAAAATAATAATAATAATAATATAAGGGACTAATAATAATCAGAAAAGTAATAAATAATAAAATAGCAATAAAATAAAACTACGATAAATAATAAATAATTTGCCAACTAAAAGAGCCTCAGTCATGCACAAAAAGTACCAGTATGAAAACAAATGACATGACTGAATTGGGCAAAAAAAAACGGTTGCAACCCCACGCACTAAACACACCCGTTCTCGTCAAAGTTGGAGCTCTCGCTAAGAGGTTTTGAAGGTGTCAGTCTAGATAGTATGTGTCTGGTGAGAAGAGATTCTAAATATCACTACAAAATCAGAATGATAAATGTTGCCCACATTTGAAAGCAAACAGTAAAGATACTTATTTGCCAAAAATAAAATAAAAAGAGCATTTACCATCTACTATCATCCTATATCGGTAAAGTTTTTCTAGTTTAAAAGATGCTAAAGAAAACTTAAATGTTTTCATATCTTTACCTAACTAAAAGAAAATTATTTAACAATCAACCAGAAAGGAAGCTAAGCTTTTTCATACCTTTACACAACTAAAAGAAAACCACCACTTAACGTTCAACCTTAATATGAGCCCCAGCTAGAATTCTATCACCAGAAAATTAGGCAACAATAATAACAATAATTGAAATAGCGCCCACAAACACATTAAAAAATCTAAAAGACCAATCTCTTTCATTTTATGATTCACTATTTGAGCAAGATACTCATACAATGACAACAAGCCAGAGTTGCATTTTAGCATTTTAGATAGTACATGAAATAGCTTCCTTATCACTTAGAAGACCAAGTAAATTACCAACCTTTAAAAAATTAGCAAGTTCTCATCAGATCAGTGTTACAAACTACTTTCTTAAATCCAACAACATATTAGAAATACTAAGTACTTTCCAAACTAAATAATTCATCGCTAGTACTCCTCAGACAGTGCTTTGTCACACTATAATTGCCAAAATGATGGAGAAGAAAAAACACAAACAAATACTATAACAAGACCTGTTATCCTCTTGCTCCACTTCTCATACTGTCATACATTAGTTAAGGACCTATAATGAATGAGAGCCAAAGGACAATAACAAGCTAGTTTACAAACCAGGGACTCTTCTCCTTCTCCTTCCACTGACTCCGCCAAAAGTGACAAAATATTAGCAATGTGCTTCTGTAGATAAGACAATTGATGAGCCTCTTCATCAGCCTGTGATGGCACAAACCGACGGCTATTGCTCCGCACAAGCTGCAACACAATTAGTAAACTTAAGCAAGACTAGAAACAGCATTTCAAGAAATAACTATGAAACAAGTCAGAAGATATATGCCAAATCATCCAATACATCATGCAACATATGTCTAAGCTGGGAAAAAAAAATAAAGTAAAGCAAGTACTGAGTTAAAAAATGTAATACCACCAGAGAGTAACAAAAATTTTTGCACCCCTCAATGCAGATTAGTAAGTTCCCAACCCCTCATACAATCAACATTCAGTACAAGAAGCTCAACAAGTAATGATAGGGAATATCTCAAAATTCACACCGCTCACCTTATAGTAGCAAAGAAATATATACAAAATTAACAGCATTTCAGAACAAATGAAAAATACAGAAGCAATCCAAGTAAAACTTGCCACTAGAGAGCACACCCAGATTATTCCACTACATTACACACACAAACATAATTAACAGGGATAAAAATCTAAACATCCAAAGAGAAACTAATCCCATATATCACGTAATTAACAAACTACACCAACATTTCCACAATAAACTATAAAGGGCGCTCCAACAAAACCGAGAAAAGATCAAAAGGCCACCTGAAGCGGGGATAATGCAGACAAGTAACCGTCAAAAGCTGACGTGGACGGCCAAACATCGGCCACGGCAGCAGAGTCCTTGTGAGACCTTGGCAATAGCTTCTTATACGACTGTATGTACAGAAACAGTATCAGATCACGCAAATCTGCTCCGACCGAGTCAATATCTGCCGGCAAAGCTTTCACGAGAGGATCGGTCTCGGAGTGGAGAACCGAAGCGAGAGTGTCGAGGACGAGCCTGGCGTGGTCGACGGAGATCTGGAGCGCCTGGGAGAGGGCGGTGGAGTCCACTCGGGTTCGGTCCGCGAGCTTTTGCTTGAGTTGGATGAGAGTCTGGGTAGGGTCGGGGAAGATGAGTTTAGGAATTGGGAGGAGGCCGTACTCGAAAGGTTCACGCCGCGTGTGGATTAGAGAGCTAGGAATGGGGTCGCTGGCCGACGTCGACGGAGGCTCGACGGAGTCCGTCATGGATTTATAGAGAGAAAGTTAATTAGAGAGAGAAATGGAGATTTGTTGGGCTTTTCTTTTTCTTCTGCAGATCTCTGAGAAGAGCAACGAATGGCGCTTTTGTGCGAGAAAGCGAGAGAAGCGGGGAGGGAGAGGAGGGAGGAGAGCGGGAGCTAAGTTTGGGTGCGGGCAGCTGCATAGACTTTGATTTGTGATGAATTTTATGAAGGAAGGCTGTGGGAACACGTGGATCTTGTTTCATGGTTTATCTTATCATCGTGATAACGGTGACGAATCTCAAATTAGAAATGGAATCGCTTCGTATGTAAGAAAAAGTGAGCAAGTTAACGGAATGGAGCAAATTACGATTTCGTTGAAATGTGCGAACGCGTTAAACAAATCAAATCCTATTCTACCTTCGGAATTTTTATTTTTCTAATAATTCAATTTCCTCCAAACTTTTATTTATTTATTTAACAATCAACCATCATTTAATTATATTTTTTAATTTCTACCATTTTGTCATCATCTAGTTTTGGTTTTAATTTCTAATGATTCATCATTATTATTCTTACGGTCAATCAATTACTATCATATAATTTTGGTTCTCGTTCTTATTGTCAGACTTTATCTTTGTTCGATTATCTGTTGTCCCACCCACTTTCAGTTTGGTAGCTACTGAGTCACTGATCAATTTAAATTTTACCATTCTTGTCGTCATTTTTCCAAGTCTATTGACTTTTCAAATTAAATGTTTTATAAATCATTACTAGCTAAAACCGTTATTATTCATCCTATACTTACCCTTTATTATTAGAATCGTTGAATTTTTATTTTACGGATTTAACCTCAAACTTTTTAAAATATTCTCTTAAAACCTTCATTTTACCATCATAATTTGTTGTTAGATTGAGTACAAGTAAGAAAACTAAAGGTAATTTCATATTTTTGCTATTGAAAATGCCCAAATTGGTTTGAGGTTTAAGTGCGTATAGGTTCTTGAATTTTCATATTTGCCAATTTAACCTCTACTTTTTAAAATATTCTTTTAAGACATTTATTTTATTTACATTTATAAATATTTTAAAAATCAAAAGGAAGAATGACTAGCACCAAATGTAAAATCAATGAACCATCAACAGCAAGGATAATGCCCATTATTATGTATTTTGTATTATATTGGCTGATACTAAACAAAATTTAGTATATTTAAAAGGTACCTTAAATAAATTCTTGGTTAAGAAACGAAGGAAAATCTTCACTCTCAGATTAAGAAAAGAAAATACTAGAGCTTTGATGTAGAAGAAAAAGGGCAAGCTAGTTATAATACTTAAAAAATTTAAACGCAGAAAATATGAAAATGTGAAAAAGAAGGACCTATAAAGGTTGGTTGATATTTGATTTCTTAATTAATATTTTAATTTAACAATTTATGATAAATTTAATATGTAGTTTTTATGGCATTAAAAATACGTAAACCATGTAATTAGTAATTTTCTAGTGTTTAAACGGATTAAGTATAAAAGAAAATAAGTCCAAAAGTTGTTTTATATTTAATTTTTAAACCAATATTTTAATTTAGTAGTTTAATAGAAATTTATATGGTATTAAAATAATTTACGAAATATTAAGCTTGAATAATCTTGTACAAACAATATAATTAATAAATTTGTAGAGTTGTCACACCTGTATATATAATATAGACAAATGAACATAGTATCCTTTTGATGACAATGAACAAAAATATATTTTATTTGTAATTTGTTATCTTTTTCGGTATTTAATATCAATGTATTTATGGTTTATAATTTATTTGATATTTTCTGATGGTTATTTATTTAAAATATTTATTTATAAGTAAATAATTATAAAGTTATAAATATAATGAAAATATTTATAAACATGATACTAAACTTTAAAATTACTATAAAGTTTTATTTACTTAAATAAACATATAATGAAAATATTATAATATTGTTTAAATAACAAAATAAAGAATGAAAGAGTTAAAAAAGAATGAATGAATGAAAAAAAAAAAAAGGTTAAAAGAGGGGGGGGGGAAAGTAAAAAAAGCTGAAAAATTGAAAAAAAAAATATTGGAGAGATGCTACAGTGTCATACTAAATTTGGAATGTTGCCGTAGCATCTCTCTAAAATGGAGGAAAAATTGCCAATTTATCGGCAATTTTTACTCTGTTATCGTGTTTTTCCTTCACTTTAGAGATGCGTCAGAGTTGGTCTTAGTTGACCGTAGGTTTATTTCCCAGCCAAATTTCTCAGGCACACCACTAGATAATGTCCTATTCAAGCAACCTACGAGATGAAACTTGAAATTTCGCTTAAGATGCTATCGCAGTCGTCGTCATGCTTTTGACTAATACAAGTTAGTTTAAGGGAAATAAACATCGTTTTCAAGGGTTTTTAACCAGCAAAGTAGAGAGGGAGAGGCAGGGGAAAATGGGTTTCTTCCATCTTTGTGCTGTTGCTTTTATCATCTTCTTGTGTACGTAGATGGGGTCTGGAACTGGGAAGCAGCCTCCAAGACTAAGTTAAATAATAAAAGCTGAGGAACCTCTTCTGGCTCCACACTTCCCTCTGAATCGTAGTCTTTCTCATCTATTGTTTTCTCTCCAGATTACTGCTTTCTTTCACCTTCTTGGACTGTGTTTCTGGATTACAAAGTTTGCAAGCATGTACTATGATGCGGCAAGATCCATAACAAATGTCATTTGCTGCTATTTGGAATGGAAATTTGATTAGCTTCCGGTTGTTGCTAATTTCAGTTTCTATGTCCTTTTTCACTTCATTTTTCCACAACTGAGTTGGTTAACTCCTCATCTAATGATCATACACCAACAGCTTCATCAGCAACTTGGTGTCCGATGCCACAATAGGCTTCAAAATCTTGAACCTGTAATACTCTGTGACTAGCCACTTGAATAGACATGTAGAATACTTCTCATTTTGTCTAACATACAGCCAAAATTGGAGAAAATTGAAGATTAAAAGCTCCAATAACACCAGTATCAATATCTTACAGATCGAATAATTTGCAGTTCCAAATGGCCGGCAAACTGATAAAGCACATACTTCAGATTTTTTAACAAAAATGTTAACAAGCATCCTTATTTGAACTTATCCATTCCGCCCTAAAAGAACAAGGAAAAGCATCAAGAGATGACGAGCATATGGACAACTTAACAAACGACCATAACTTTTCTGCCATGTGAGAGCATCTTCATTTCCAACTGATGATTCAGAGATTTTAACCTTCAACTGTGGATCTTTTCTTGGTTGTGTAGGGATAATACTCCTTGCCTGTGTCTACCCTCGTGGTCTGACCACCACCATCAATGACGGCAGAAGTGATAGCTAATGCTGTTCCAGCAGATATTGCCGTTGACATGCTCCTTCCTGCACAATGAGCAGTACATTATTAACTGCTTGAATCGGCAATAGTAACAGATACATACAACAAGTAGACTGAGTTAACATGATTAAAAAGCACTAGTGAATGCCACTTCAGATCACATGTAAATCACATAGAAACTCTCCATAAGCAATATCTAAGCTACTTATCAATATCCGAAAACAAAATTAAATTATGTGAGTTGAGCCTAAAGCCTGTTCACAAAGAGTTTAAACAATGTAATAGGCACTTAACACATAATAAAACGGCTTAATTGCCATCCACATGGTCTAAATGCAAGCATGAATAATATATCTACCCATTCGATTATGTAGTTAGGCTCACTGCGGGTGGCATAAGAAAAAGGTTTTTCAAACTAATCATTGTGCTCTGTTAAGTCTCAAGGTTGGTTAGTACTCTGCTACTTCACCAAACAAAAGAAATTAACCTTCATTCTACCTCAGAATGAAAATCAAAGTAAAAATAGATAATGCCAACGAAAAATATATTTATAATAGCACTTCATAGTACCACAATAGCTTGTGCTACTGAAGTAAAGGCCCATTTTCCACATCCCAATTGAAAAATGAAACTTGTAAATTCAGTTCACTCGAATCCTATATATAAATGTTTCCTTTTCTTTTTTTTTTAAGACTAACACTTCACACATGTTGTATGAGCATGTGATGTGTACATTCAAGGGTGTGAAAAGCAATGATAAAATGCAAGAAGATAACGTTTCTGCATGATAATGCAGGTCATTTTAGTTTCAAGAAGGTTCCAAGAGGAGCACCCATATTTTAAGTTCTCCGTATACTTCAGAAATTGTCCAAAACTTTGGAGCTTTTTGATCTGTATATATGGTGATGTAACAATTATTCACCAAGTTTCTCTGGATCACAGTTTCTTTCTATCAAGATATACAAGTTTGACTGTTTCTGTTTCTGGAGAATCCTTGGCTCGACTTGATAGCATTAGCTTTTTCCCATGGTACAATCATCATGAAAAGAAAGCAGACCAAAAGATTGACCAGTAATACTTTTCTCTGGCAGATGAGATTCCTTGTTTGCCAACACGTAAAACCAAACCACAAGGGAGAACAAGGCACAACAACCTATGTTTTTTGGGCATCTGATAATAGCATGTCATATGTGTTTTCTGATAAATCCAACAACTTATATGATTTTGGTTCGAGCCGAAATGGAAATACATGATGGGAATAACAACAATACAGGAATTGTTATGCTCTCGATAAACGTACGTCAAAGCATTTAAAATTTTGTAACTAACAAGGTTGAAGTACTTTATCTGGAAACATTTAAAGACCAGCATTTTTCATCTACTCAATGAATTTTTATGTAGAGTTTATCAGTTAAATCGATAAATCAGCTTTTAAACAAGATAGCATGTTTACAGTTTGATATTTACTTCTGCTATAGGAAGCTCCAGTGTAACTATTAATTTCTCTGAGTCTTATCACCTGAAAAGCTCAATATATGCATGATAAATCTAGCAAAGGATAAAAGCTCAAAGAGGAGGTAAAACTAGGAGGGTCTACAGAAATTCTTTACCTTTGAAGCCTAGAACGGAAGCCCCAGCCACAAAACCACCAACAGCTCCATTAATAAAGTCTCTTTTCATCCTTTGATGCTGTACCAGCTGTTCAATCCCAATGTAAATTCCTCCAATTGCAGCAAAAGTCAGACCATAATTACCCATCATTTTCAGGGTCCTGATTAGCCCAGGAAGTGCAACATGTTTCTCTACACGAGGCACATCATACCAAGTGGCAACAACAGTCCCCCAAATAGTTCCAGCAGCTAAACCCATAGTTGCTCCCTTTACTGTTTTCATAGTTGGGGAGTCATCATCCTCAAAGTACCTAAGTTCCGATGGATCCATTGCTGTCTCCTTACTGGAAACAATTAAGCAAGCAAATCACACATGTTAGCCTTTCCAGAAATCTATCATAAACTAAAAAGATATGTTAGAAAAAAAAATACAATAAGGCTAGGATTTCCTAGTTTATCTGGTAATATGCACATTTATTTTGGCAAGAAAATTGACTGCACGGTTGAAGATCACAGGGTTTAAAGCATAGAACAGTTTCTAAGCATATTTGAGGTTGTTTCACATAGATAGAGACATTAATCCGCAGTTTGATTATTCCTTACATCATGAGTAAAAATCAAGCTTTTAACAGCAACCCCCGTCTCCAATTTAGCAAAATACCAACCACAGTTCCTAGCCCTCCCTAGATTCAACACTTTTAAAAAGATAAGTAATTGGGACTTGAAATGAACAGACTCGGAACATATTTTTATAGACCCAAGAAAGGCTAGAGGGAAGCAGGAGGTCCAATGAAGGTCTCCAAATGCCGAATATAAGCCTAACACGAACAACATTGAAATATCAAAAGCGCGTCTAAGGCAAAAGCATCACTTGACAATGAAATCACACTTGGGTGACAACTGAAGACCACAGGATTCCATCCAAAACCAAACTAAAACACTTAACAGTTCTGATAAAAGGAAAAGCAGAAAACTCAAAATCAGAAGCCGCAAATGAATTAAGGGAAGCTACAAGCTTCTCGCCTTTCTTCCCTACAAACTAACCAAATTTCACTCTGATTGTCGCAAACACATCGCGGATATTAGACTCGACGAGACTGGATTCAATCATTTCAAAGAAGAATATATTAAAAAGAAAAAGAATAGAAGATTGATATACAAATGAAATGCCTAACCAAAACAAAGGGAAAAACTTTGACCTGTTGATTGATTTGAGGTGGGAGACGGGAGATCAGAAAACAGTACCCACGATGTGAATTTGTATTTCTCACTCTTCCACTTTCTCCAAATTTCTTTCACTGACTATACAGCCCCTGCCTCGTACATTTTCAATTTTCTCTTCTTTTATTTTTCTTTTTCCTTTTAAAACCTTTTTCAATAATTTAATCTTTCTTTTGTATTTAATTTTAATAATATAACATATTATTCCTGACCAAGTTTAAAATTTTTGAAAAAGTTTTATTGGAATCAATATATATTTAAATTTTATTCTTATTATTGAATTTGTAGAATAATAATATTTATGATAAATCTTCTAAAATAGATATGGGATAGTTCAGGCACTCGATCACAACAGCGTAATAATTGAAAAAGTGTCTCATGAGCTTTTCATATGCATTTTGTCAAGTATGTGGATTGTTTGAAATGCCAAATTGAATTGCTCTTACATGTAAATGTGACAAGTGTTCAACTATGCAAAGTTGTGAAATATATGTTATGTGAATTATGTGTTATGTGACTAGGTAAGCCATCAATGATGGTCTCTCATTGAGTTCGCAAAACTCACTCAAAAGTTGCAAATATTTTTCAAGATCATAAGAATACCTCGTTAGACAAAGGGGAGTATCCCTACAGCATACATGTAATGGATAGAGGTCGAGATCAGTTCGCGTCTGCATTTGTGTTTTCCTATTTTTATGTAAATTTGTATATTCTGAAATTATTGTATAGATGATTTATGTTGTAATGTAAATACATTATGACTTAAGTGTTTTGTTTTTGTGAAAGGGCCTAAATGGCTATTGAAAATTCTATTGATTGTATTGTTATGATTGAAAAATTTTACGAATAAAGTGGGCCTGAACGGATTATGGATTTCCAAAAATGTGTGTATGTTGTTGTTTCAAAAAAAAATTATACCGATTTTTGACTGACTAAGTACTTTAGCATGTCACCCTTGTGGGGCTCTGACTCGGATATCACTCATAGATGCCAGATACGTGCCTTGCGGGAGTGGGGTGCTACAAATCTAGTGAAGAAGAAGAGACATATACAAGTAGAAGTAATGATGAATAACTCATCAAAAAATTCAGTATGCTTTTAAAGAAGAATGTCTCTAAAAGAAAAGGCTTCAAGGGGAGTAAGATTGACTTTAAATGTAAATAATCAAATATTATTTACTTTGAATGTAGGAAACCCAAAAACATAATGTCCCAATGTCCTCTCCTTAAAGCAAATGAAAAATCATGAAATAAATGGTAAAAAAAGGAAAAGAAGGATAATTAGAAAAAAAAAAGAATGCTCTCGAAGAATCAATTTGGTATAACCTAAGCGAATCCAAAAGTGAGTACTAAGTAGAAAGGATAGCCCAAATGTACTTTATGGTTGAGGATGACGTTGAGGGAACATCAAATTCTTAACTCTTGCAATAGTGATAGCAATTTGACATATAATGAACTATTTGAAGGCTTAGAGATCATGATTATGAAAAAGAAGAAGTTATCGTCTAAAGTTAAACAAATCCAAAAACATTTAGATGTATGCATAGATGAGAATGAGAAGATGATAAATGAATTGCAAAACATTGAGGCATCTAAGAAAAGGATGGTTGATGATACAGTAGACACGTTAAAACAAAGAAAAAAAGAGACCTTAAAAGAAAAAATAAATGTTTTTAAAGAATCTTTATCCAAGTTCCTCAAATGGAGTAAAAACTTAAGGGGTCGTTTGGTTCCACTTCTGTTTTTTGTTGTGGGTTTTATTTTTTATTAAAAAAAGAAAAACCTATTTAGTTGAGATTTGTAATATAAAAATTGAAAACAAAAACCTGTTTGGTTGAGATTTGTAATAAAAAAACTAAAAACAAAAACACATTTGATTTTATCATCTTGTTTCTATTTTTGTAATTATACTCTTATGTTAATAATGTTAATACAATACATTTAAATTAATTAATTATCATTATAGCTAAAATTAAAATATATGAAAATTTTAATATAATTAAAAAATTACTCATTAATTGTATATAATAAAATTTTATAATTATTAAGTCATTCTAATCAATAAAAGATGTCCATCATATTATAATTCTTAAAAACATAATAGTACTATGATTTATAAAAAAGAAACATAAATCAATTAGAAATAATATAATCACTCCAAATTTTTCTAGCAAATTCATCTTGCTTCTAAGACATACCTCGAAGTTGTGCTGGATTGATATTATACTCCACTTGAGAACTTGCATCTTAATTTTCACTTTCCCTAATTTGTTCTTCATTTTCAACATAATTGTTAAATAATTCATTGCTTTGTCTATACATTCTAATATAATTGTGTATAATACAACAAACAATAACGATGTATTTTTGTTTCTTCATATCATAACTCGACATGCTATTAAGTATGGGGAATCTTACTTTTAGAACTCCAAAACATCTTTCAATAACATTTCTTAATGAATAATGTTTGTAGTTAAACAATTCTTGTGGGCCTTGAGGTCTTCCTCAACCTCTATAATCTCGCAAATGATATCTTTCACCTCGGTATGGTGAAAGAAATCTAGGCATATTAGTGTAGCTTGAATCAACCAAATAGAACTTTCCTAACATATAAAGAACATAATATTAACAATAAGATATTAAAAATGAATCATAATTACTATGTTTATTTAAAATAATATAATACTTTATGGAGACATAGGAAATTGATTCGCTGAATTTGTCACTGTTTCTAAAAGAACTTGAGAGTCATTTACAGTACATTCTCATCCAACCATTACATATGGAAAATACATGTCAAATGAGCAACAACACATAATATTTTGGGTTTGATTAATTCTTTTACCACTATGGTATTTATTCATTAGTCGGAACATATGCATTAATATATGTACCGTCTATTTTTCCTATATAATCCTAAAACTTAAAATATATATGAAAATAATTATTAATTATAAGGACATAATTAAAATAGTAATTAAAAATATGAACGTACCTAAAAATATGGAAAGAATTTTGAATTATGTTGAATCTTAGGAGGTGTATTAGAAAAAGATTGCGGAGTAATGACTCTTTTTGCAAGACGTTTTATTGCATATAAGACTTTACGAAAGTGTTGCGAAATTGTCTAGGTCAAATGTTGAAAGCATTCTGCATTAACTCTAGTTGTCTCACTATGCCCTATAGTCATCAACAAAATTGCTACTTGTTCCTCCATAGTCAAATGACTTGTTGCCTTTAAGCCTCCTAAACTCTTCAACTCATCACATAAGCTCAACAAGATTATCTTTCTCATTCTTAAGTTTTCATAAATTCTTGTAGTATTTCTATTCAAAAGTTCTAATATCCAATCATGGTCTGGTAGAGCAGAAGTTCTACATGACTACTTTTGTAAATGAAAATATTTGTTCTCTCCCCTAGCTAGAAAAATAATGATTACCTCTTTCATTCATCACTAGAATCTAATTCAAAATCTAATAAGAAATTCATGTATCTACAATGTCAACATTAAATAACTAATAAAACATTCAATCAAAGGTTTAATTAAATAAATACAAAACATTCATATAAATATAGACTTAACATTAAGTTAAACATTCGTACAAAACACAAACTTAAAATGTTCAAACTATGGATTAGTGCTTAATATAAAAGTGTCAAATTAATAAGAATTTGATATGCAATAACATGAAAATATAACTAAAGTGATAAAATCCAATTCAGCTTCCTTGTATCTGTCATCTTCATAAAAATATCCTTATAAAGTGGAGAATCATGTAAAGCCTTCATAGCTTTTCCATATTGCACACCGTCAACTCCCAATTCATCTAAGGAATTAAAACATTTCATTATTACGTTAGACTCTTGAGATCTATTCTCTAAAGTGGATGATGTTTCGCTTAGTTTTTCTCCAATACATCATTATTCCTTTTTTATTGTTCACCAAGGATAAGCAAGACCTTTTCTACAATGTTAGAATGTGTCTTCTTTGCCTTCTCATTCTTAGGAGATTTCTTTCTCTTAGATAAAGAACTTATATCTTGATCTTCTTTTTAATTATACGAGTAATCTTCATCAATGTCATTTCCATATTCCTCTTTTTTGTGCTATTTGATGGAGATTTAGTTGATAGATGTGTATGCATACTAGTTGCATTAGTATCTCGAAAAAAATGACACAAGTCTGAAAATTTCTTACATCCTTTTTTCTTGAATATGTGAGCCATTTTATGCACCTATAATGATGAAAAAGGAATATAAGAATAAATATTAATAAATATTATATAATGTGATATATTAATAAAACAAAGAGATATTTTACCTTGAAAAGATTTTCCCAACATTCATTTGTAGCATTAACTTCGCCAGTAAAAGAGTTGTAACCGATTCTTGTTTCTTTGAGTAAGGTCTTGAAATTCTTCGATCTAGCTCTTAATCCATTATATTTATTCTTTAATTAAATATCAGTATACTCGTTATTGAATTTTGTTTGAAGCCCTACTTTAATATTCTTCCAATCAGATTTGGAAAAGGTAGTAGTCGTTCAATTTCCCTTCTTCACTTCTTCAGCCATCAAGGAGATTAAATACATCTCTATGGTATCATTCCGTACCCCATCTTTTTCATTTATTTCCAAACAATCATTATAATCGTTCATATTGTTCAAACCTTTCATCACTAAATGTAATCACATATAAGTGACACCAATCACAATAATTTCTACAAAGTATTAAATGATAAACATGGTTCAAAATAAACGTGAGACAACCATAACAATTTCTACAAAATATTAAATACTAAACATGGTTCAAAATAAACATGAGATGATATATACTTAATTGATTATATATTTATTCAATAACACTTAGTGATTAATGATACGAAAATGTTTAAAATACTCACTTAGTTAATATATGATTTTAGGTACAATTCGGAAGCAAAAGAGCTAAAGTGAGTCGAAAGCACCACATTTAAGCTGTTTTCCAAAGATTCGTAGTCCTTTGTCTTCATGGTGCAAGAATGAGAAAGATTAGAGCAAGTAAAGATAAGAAAATGCATGAAGATGATGATTATATGTTGAAAACACAAAGAAGAAGACTACAGTAGGGCTTACGGTCAAAAAAGAAACTTGTCACAGCCGTGAGCATCACTCATGGCTGTGACATGTTTTGCATAGGCGTGAAACACCTCTCACGCTCGTGCAAAGGTGTGTCACGGGTGCGACACACCACTCACACCTGTGACACACCCACTCACCACCATAAGAAGGGCCAACTGTCCATTAAACCCTACATTTTATTATAAAAGCAACATTTTGATAACAGGAAAGATATGTTTCGTTTGGAAAAATCTGAGGTTTTTCGGGAGACAAGGAGAAGAGGGCGATGAAGCTCTCACCTATGGAGAGACCCATGAAGAGCTAAACATCTCAATGTCGATTTGAAGATGACATCGACGCTGATAACCTGATTAAGCATTTCTTCCATTATTTTTGTTGTTCTTTCTCTCTTTAGGAATTGTTTAGGTTATCCTTTGTTTAATCGATTTGGTTATTTATGTATGCATAATTGTATTCTCGTTATCGTTCGATTGTTTTTGTATGAACCAATATCTAGAATTTCAATATAATAAGTAATGGTTATATTTGAGATTCATTGTAGCAACTAATGGTTCGTAATCATTAGGGATAACTTAACCTAGGTTAAATAACCCGAGCTTATATGGTTGTTGCCTTGATTAATCAGTTTTTTTAATTCGTAATGTGACTACCCAATTGAATCTAAAGATCGTATCCTAAGTTATTTGGTCGTTAGGTTTAATTAATGAGCGTCTCTTAATTAAACAATACCTAAGGGAAAACTTGGGTTAATAGAGCTTATCATTAACAACAAATCAATGAAGTAAGTTCAACTGGTGTAGGCTAAGATTAATGTTGGAACCCGATCTCGACGATCAGACCGCAACCGAAAAACGAAAAACGAATAGCGAAACAAAGAAAGCGAAGGATCGCGAATCGGAATACAAATTGAATCGAATCGGAAAACGAATGTCCAACATCCGGTAACGAAGATTGATCGAAAAACTATGCGAGACGCGTTGGAAACCCTAAAACTAATCCGAAAATCCCGATATGATTTTTTTTCCTCTTTATACAAACCATTCCATATTTTTCTTTTTCATTTCTTTCATCTTTAATCAACCTTATGCAAACAAAGCATTATAATTTCCCTATTCGGAAATGCATCCTCATGCAAATCTCAAAGCATCTTATACATACATACTTGTCCCAAAATTCATCCATAAACCAAATTCTTATTTCATTTAACAAACCTATTCAAATTCTTACTTTGCCATAACCCGATTTTTACCGAAAATCGGGCAGCATAACGGCTGTATTTTATACAGCCCAAAAATCTGCAAAGGCAAAAAC
>JANZLH020000086.1:2110456-2123019 GCA_026770325.2 Erythroxylum fimbriatum | reverse complement strand
TAAAATTATTTAATCAAAAAATTATCTAATATATAATTATTATAGTGATAAAAAATATAACTACATTAACATAACAAATATCTTTTTGTTTCTATTTGAAAAAAGATAGAAACTAAAAATAAAAAATAAAAACTGAAAATTGCAACAAAAAAAATAGAAGCGAAACATAACATTCCCTTGGTCCTCTATTATAAAATTTATTCTAAGCTCTTTTATATGCAGTTTTTAAAATTTTCATTCCATCAATTTTTTTAAAATGCAATAATATGTAATTAAATTTGATTAATTTGAAAAGTGTTAAATTGCATTTTTATCATTTTTAATTAATATAATTTTTTATTAATTAACATTTAATATCTTTTTTACTATTTTAAGTCTCAATTAATTATAATTAATTTTTAACTACAAACATTTATCTATAATAGAGTTTAATTAGTAAATTATTTCTTTTAATAGGAATTTTTACATACAATTTTTAAAACTCGATCATTCAGGTTTATTAGGAAACTTTTATTAATTTTGAGAAAATTAAAAATGTAAGGATTCATAAGGGTAATTGGGTATTTTTAAATATTTGAGAAAATTTTAGAATATTCTCTCTTAGAGGAAAAGAAAAATTTAAGGTTTTAAAAATTGAAAAAGAGCTGAAAATTAGTTGAAAAAGAAAACAAAATAAAAATGCTTACAATGTAGTAAATCATTGGATTAAATCAAGAGTTGAAGGTATTTTGGTCTTTTCCATTCTTAGAGAAATTATTTTTGGTAATTTGGTGTTCAACGTCTTCATCAAAATTAAAAAAAAATTGTGTTACTTGAGTTGAAGATTGGAACTTTTTTAATAATTTGAATTTGGGATCTTTGTAATCTATTATATGTTTACATAATTGTTATTATATATGAGAGAGTTGTATACTGCATTAGTGATCCCACATTAATGGTATAAGATCCATTACTTCAGCTCATACATATTTATCTACCCTTAAAGGGGCGAAAGAGAACTGATGTTTAACCGTTAAGATTTAAAGAGTAAAAAGGTATAACCTCTTACCATTGCTTTTCCTGTCCTGGACTTGGGCTCATACATACCCTCTGCCTGCGTGTTTAACCAACAAAACTTTGCTCAATTAATGAATGGCACATCAGTCACAATGGTGACAGTTAGACACTTCATCCTGGAAAAGGAAGCTTTTAGCTGCATTTCTACTTCGACCAACCCCAAAACCATGACGACAAAACCGAGCTGACCTTCCTGGGCCTGCCCAAACCCAGTTAGTTCCTGCTGTGACAAAATGCAATCTGTATTCTGGTTGCTAACTTAATAGCTAGATTTCGGTATTAGATACTGTGACAAAATGCAATTTGTATTCAAGCTTCATTTGACTGTTGTTATATATCATCTCTCTTACAAACTAGCTAAAACTTCACAGAATACACCTCTGTATTATCCCCCAGAATGATGGTCATCATTTTCAACATTGGGAACATAAAAGATATAGGCAGCGAAATGCATCACTTCCTCAACTAAAAATCATTTAACTTTACCAGTGATGTCCGCGAAATTATTAAGACTAAGTTACCTGTATGTTTATGACACTTAAACCATTGCAACATATTGCTCGACTTCAAGTCTGGTGCAGGTTAAACCTGCTTTACCATCAGTTTTAAGTTGGTTATCTTACTTCCTTCCTAAATTGGTCTTACTTGAAAAAAAATCAAAATTAAAATCATCTGCAGAAAAGAGGGAAGCAAATGAATGATATTGCCTAAATCGTCTCATCTTCAGAAATAAAAAATAGTAGGCAGCAGAGCAAACGCATTGACAAAAAGGGCAATGGGTCTCCATATGCTCTGACCAGGTTTGGTGTCCTAAAAACCCATCCTATCAGCATAAAATGCATGCTTAAGCTGTTAAAGCTTCAAATCATTAACCTTCCTTGAACTTGTAACTACATTGTCGCATTGCTGACAGATACATATTTATCAAAGACATAAAGAGGAGAAATAATACTAACCTTGACGTTTCTCCAATATAAAACACCATCTCCCAACATAAAAATATAGTTTCACGTGAACATTTTGTCATTTAGGCATATCGAATCCATATAATTTATAAGAAAGGCTGTAAAACTTTCTTGCACATCAACATATAATCCTTTGATTTCTTTTAGATGTTTCACCACTCATTTAGTAGTTTAAATCCAAAAGTTTAATTATAAATGTAAAATCTGACTTAATGAATACTTATGCATCAAGTGCATATTTCACTTGACCATGAATATCTTGTATGATCTCTCACTTATTTTTTAGATATTCATGAGAAATAGGTATGGTCTACTTTTTTATCTATGTTTTTGAGAAAGATTTAACAAGTATTAAATTTTGTCCTACTAAATTTGAATAAAATATAATTTACCAATGTCTTTGTAATTAAAATGACTAGTTAATAGTTTCTCAATCCTATACAAAGTGTTTGAGTTATATGATATAAATAATAAATTATCTATATATAAGGATGATTTTACTACCCTCAAATTTGTAATACAAGTATCTTTTAATTTTATTTTAATGAAATCGAGATACCACTAAGTGAAGTTATTACCTCATATCATTTTCCTTCAAGCTCTACTCTTGTACTGTTTGAAGTTCCCATCTGCCCCAACCTACAGGCGTACCAATGTCAACCTTAGTATCTGCTCCAAGCTAAACTCCTTAGTTGGCAAAGCTCTTTTGATGTCAGGTGGTGAGAGATTGTACGCCTACAAGCAAGCTAAAATATTTTCCTTCATCTGATATATAAGAGCATAATATGGTAGTTGTAGTATTTGAAGGTGTTGAGAACAAAGCTTCCAAATGGACATCTTCATTAAGAGGTTTCTTTGTGAAACAGAGGCAGCTTCTTCATTTATAAATGATTAGGTATAAGTGAATTGGAAGAAGCTAGAATTGTGAGTTCTAATTAATAAGCAAATATTGTTTATCTTCAAATTTACATTAGAGTCAAGTGTTCAAAAGGTATCAGGGCCTTAGCACCTTAGTAACAAGTTGATCTTTTTATAAAAATGAAAATTAGGGTTGCAACTCAAGCAGATGAGGATAAAGCATGTTCCTATTTGGATAAACATGCATGATTTTTCTTTAGAGTATTGGTCCACACTAGAGCTAAGCTACCTGACCAACTTCACAAGTAAATCAATATGCTTGGATGAGGTTATTGCCTCAATGAAAAGAATAGGATATACAAGGCTATGTGTAGAAATTGAGATGGTTATGCAGCTTCCTAATTCAATCTCGATTATAAGGATGAATGAAAAGGATGAAATGGCAGAGGATGTGGTGTCAGTTTCTTACCAGTGTAGACTAATTGTGAAACATTTAGGGGAAAGAATGATAGGCTTCGAGTAAACAATTCACTAGAAGAGACTATTATGAACTAATGGGGTTAGAGGATTCTAATGGTAATGATAATATGGATATAGGCTGCTATCCTAAAGAAAATCTATAAACGCACACAGAGAGTTTAGTACTTCAATGCTAATGTGACAAAGGAGATAAAAATTACGAAGAATAACAAGGGGAAAATAGTAGACATATATAGAAACAAGATTTCAATCATAAGGATTGATGCAGCTAAAGCGGGGGAAGGCCTCATAACCCGATAGATCCAATTAGTTTGGAATCCACTTATCTAAGCAAGGAGTTTAAGAACGTGAGAGGAATTAACAGTCCCAAAAAATAAAAAGTACTTTTTGATTATAGGCTATTAATAAATTCAATGTTAATTGGCCCTTTGGCGATAAAAATTAAAACAAATCGTTATAAAAAAGCTTTGGTTCATAAGTAATAACTACAACATCATCGCAAATCACCAAGTTCACCATTGTGACAGAATTATAATAACTTATGATCTTGACAAAATGGTAGTCACTCAAAAAAAATCAATCGATCAAGTAATCTACTTAGTTGGTGAGCTAGCTCTAAGTTATATCTAGATGTATTTCCTTTTGTTTATACCATAAACTTGGTATGGTAGAGAAACATACTATGTAACAACCTAAAGAATGCTTATACCACTATCAATATGTCATAAATTATTTTAAGAGACTCTAATAACATATTATTAGCATTTGAATCAAAAGGCAACACCAGTTTGGGGAGTACTTATGATGATTTTAGATCATGTATAAATCATTTAAGGGGTGACATATTTAAGGTTTGAAAGAAACCTATTCAACTTGAGCAATAAGTAAGAAGGAGATGGTTCATCAGGAAAAAACTTGATAGAGCCATAGTTAACCAAAAGTCCAAATTCCAAAACAATAAGGCAATATTCAATAATAACCTCACATTAGATCACTCCCTTATATAGATTTATATAACTTGATAGAAGCCTTTATAAGGATCAACCCTTTCAGGTTCAATAACTACTTGACCAAGATAGAGGATACCAGGAAATAGTAGTCTTGGGGATAGTTGTTGATATTTAAGGGTTTGAATTATTCAAATGGTAAAACTAGCTGTAAAACAAAAACATGGTTTTGCTATTAAAGAAACTAAAGCTATGCTACACAAAAAATAAAGGGAGTTGTACCTAAATCTAAAAAGCATTACAAAGATGAAATAGGAAAAAGATGCCCTCTCAAGTTGCACTAAAACTCTAAAATCTCATTACTCCCTTTTAAATTAGGAATCTAGAGTGCAATGGTTGCAAGAGAGTGATAGAATCACTTCATGCTTCTATAAAGTTATTTTTATCAAGGAGAAATACCAATCAGATAACTAAACTAACAAAAGAAAATATGGAAAAGATTTGGAAGTAGCAAGAGCTAAAATAGGAAGTTCAAACCTACTTTTATAGCACTGTAGGATTTTCGACTGATTATTGCTCATCTAGATAGGTACTCAATTTCTTCATACTAAACTAATCACTAAGGAACAATTTCATACTCTTATTAGGCCATTCACTTAACAGAATATTAAGGAGGCTCCAAGTAGCCTTAATCTTAATAAGGCTCATAGATCTAAGGGAATAAATGCATTCTTTTTTAAGAAGACTTAGAGTCTGATAATGGATTAGGAAAATAAGGCAATCTATGAGCTCTTTTAAAGAGGAAAAATGGTGAAGAAGCTTAATAAAGCTCACGTATGCCTAACACCTAAAACCAATAACGCTAAAGCTTTAAGGGATTATAGGCCAATATAATATTGCAACATCTTATACAAGATCATACCCATGCTACTAGCGTCTACACTAAAGTAAGTGTTAATCCCCATTGTCAAATCATCTGAGGGTTCCTTCATTAAAGGGAGGAGCATAGGTGATAGCATTATTCTTAGCATAGATGATAACATTTTTCTTACTTATTAACTGTTCAAAGATTACTATAGGAATAATTCAACCAAAAGGTACACATTTAAAATTGATCTTCTTAAAGCTTTTAACTCTATTAATTAAAGCTTCATCATTCACTCTTTGGAAGCTTTTTGATTCCCACTTCATTTTATCAAATGGATTAAGCAATACATCAACATTACCTCTTTTAACATGTTAGTTAACAAAGAATGAACTCAGAGTTAAGGAGAAAAATGGGTGAGATAAATTTAGCCTTTTTCCTCATACCTCTTTACCTTGTGCACTGAGGTGTTTACTAGTTTAACAGACCATAAGATTAGGCTTGAACATGAATTCAAGTTTTGTTGTAAATGCAAGAAGTTAAGGATTTTCAATTTATACTTTAATGATGACTTGCTATTGGTATGTGTAGTCGATATAAATTTTGTTAAAACAGTGATGAACGTCTGTCTCTATTTAACAAGCTATCAGGTGTCTCCATTTATAAGGATAAGAATCACATAATTTATTAGTTGGAATAGATCATTATGCTCAACGACTCTTCATAGTATTAAGGTTACAAATCAAAGTCCCTCCTTTCTCCTCTTTAAGAGGTCTAATGATTAAAAAAGACCAACATTTAGGGGCTATCATCCATTGTTTGATGCTATCTAAAGAAGAATTGCATATTGGTGCAATATAAGTCTCTCATATGCTAGTAGGTTGTAGATCATTCTCTTAATTCTAAATAATAGACATGTATACTGGTTCTTACTTCTAGTTTTATTAAGGTATCTAACTAAAACATTTGAAAGAACTTCCTATAAATAAGAGATGCAATTAGGAAGACTTACGTTAAACTTAAATAGGTAGAGATAGGGCTCCCAAAAGATGAGAAGGGTTTTATTATCACACCAGTTTAAAATATAAACAAAGTCCTCTTAGAAAAAAGAGCATGGAGAATCCTTATAGATAAGGAGGTCTTATAGGTGAGATGAATACATGCTCACTATTTAGAAAGCAGGAGCTTATGGGAAATTAGAACTAGAATAGACTCCTCATAGACTTTGACTTAGATCTTAAAGCTAAGTGATAAACTATATGGAGAATGAAAATATAAAATTGAAAATGAGAAGACTACTTATATTTGGTTTGACAATTAGAGTGAGCTAGAGTCCCTTCGTCCTTCTCTTGAAGCTTACAACTTGAGATATATGCTTCAACTTAAAGTTAAGGTACAAGAATTAGGGGAAGTGAATGGCATTGTGGCTTTAGAGGTTTCTCTGTTATTAAAAATAACCTCCCAAGGTATAACCCAAATACCAAGAAGAAAATATCTTATGCAGTAGCCACTCATTGGGGGGATTCGTAAATAAATCCTATTACTAGCTTTTGAAAACAATTATTCCTAAAGCAATTTGGTACATATTGGTTTAGTTTAATCTTATCCCTTTTAAGTTCTCATTTTTCTTTGGCTAGCCATTATGAATAGGCTGATTGAAATGGATAGAATCAAGGAAATTCATAACTATAATCCATCAGTAGGCTATGCAACATGTAGCTTGAGTTTGTGGATTACTTGTTCTTAAATGCAACTTCACCAAGATCATTTGGGGAAAAATCTAGCACCTTTGCTATCACCATTTTCGAGAGAATTATAAAGGACACATCGTGAATTGGGAATTACAACCGCACTAGTTAAATAAGGGGGGATCAAAACATCTTTAAAATAACATTTGGATACAGTGTCTATGTGATACAAAGGAAAAGAAATGTTAGGAAATTTATTAACATGAATTTACCAAAAAAACAAAATATTAACATGAACATGGATATGCATAAATTATGTCAAAGTATATTTTTATGGATAAGGAACATTATGGAAGCAAACCAAGCACACATCAATTGTATAGAGAATATGGCAAGGAGATAGAATATATGATACATTATCTTAGAGAAGGCTAGTTGAGTCTAAAGGATACCATATGCTAAGCTGATGCAAATAGATTAAGAGAAGAACTTAAAGTACTAGCTAACAAAACACCTCCTTAAACTAGAAGAGGATTAAGCACTACATTGTGCGTACTTCGGTGTAAATAATTTTTTAGTATGTTAACTAACATAGACACAGGTTTGTAACTCTTAGAGGAGATTTTATTCAATTCAATATAATCTTTAACTTCTAAAAAACAAATAAATCAAAATCAAATGTTAACAATTTCCCTTGTTAATTATATATTTTATATAAAATTTGAGAATAAAAACTTGTACTCTAATATCACCTGTATAAATTTTTATTATGAGTTCATAAACAAACCCTAATATTGCTTATGATCTTTGTTATAGAATTGGATAATTCATAAGTATTCATAATAAAGGGAAATTTATGTATACGTAATTTACATTACAAATTTTTGATTTTATTTTTTTGAAAAATGGAAAATTGTATTGATTATCCACTAAGGGATACAAAATGAGTACAAGAGGATTTGAACCAATTATGAGTGACTGACTTTTCTATGATTCACTAGGTGAAGTTACATAGGAGGTTTCAATTAATGATCCATCCCATTTTGCTTAGAAAGGTTAGTGGAATTTTGTCCTTGAGTATACATTGGTGTAGTCTGATTCTTTCTAGCATGTCTTAGATGAAGTTGCTTTCTTTAATGTCTTGAATTCAAAAGAATCTTCAATTTCTGTCATCCTAATTACCTATGACAAGGTAAGACAGGGATACAACATACATCTATAAGTTGTCAGCTTCCTTGAATTTGAGATTACAACTTTATTTAACAATTTTTACTTAGATCATACTATTGTAATGATAATTCCCATGTCTTGATAGAGTATGAGAATTGAAACACTAAGTGACTTATAAATTAAAAGGCTGACTTGTATAGGGGACATCTATTTGCGATATACATTAATTTACTAAGCTTGTCTTAATAATATATATTAATTATTATTTCAAATTAATTGTCATTATTATTTATTACTAAAATTTTTGAAAGCATGGTTGATGTAAACAGTAAGCTAGTAAAATATACAGTACAGCTATATAATATATCAATATAGACTATTTTGTAATTTTTAAAAAATTTAGGGACTTTTATAAATGTAAAAAATATCCCGAAACGATACCCGATACCGGTACAGTTCCGTTCTAGAGCCCAATCCGATATCAAACCTGGTACGGTATTTATAACATTACTTGGGACCACAGTGGGAAAATAAAACCACACATCTATTGCAGAAGCAGTAAAAAGATATGGCTTTTCAGTCTGAATAAATTTCATTCTTCAAATCCTGCCATATTTCAGGCCCTTTAGGATGTCTCATAACGAATCGATTTACAAATATTCTTTCTGAGCTTGCAACAACAGTATTCAAGGAAAGCATTGGATCAACTGTTCCTTGACCTTTGAGCCAATTATACATTGCTAATCTAAGCTTGGCTTTCCGCATGTTACAACAAAGATATGATGGGCATTTTACCAGAGATGATATAGGATAACCAAAATCATTCACTAAAATATTAATCTTCATTAGAATAACATCTTTCTTCTGCTGAAGAATTTCAGGGCGAATTCTGATCATGTGACAAACATCCTTCTTATCTAAACCAGTTTTCAGAATACAGTCAAATCTTTCTTGGAGTTCTGCTCCTTTTCCTCGAAAAAAATTTAGTTTTTGCTTGAATGCTTCTGAATTTTCTACAAATCCCAACTTCAACGAGAATTTGATCTTCAATGCTTCTGATTGTAGTTTCTCTCCTGAACTTGATAATGGTTGAACTCTTGATCCTAAAACCCATTTCTTCATTTCATGTGGGTTTTCTTGGATGAGTTCGCAAAGTCGCTTCTTTCCCACCGACAAAAGTCTGAGCAAGCTGCTAGTTCTCTTCAATGTACATGAACCCACGAGTAGCGGATAAGAACGAACAATCTTCCCAATCTTTTGGGACTCCATCTCAATATCATTCAAGAATAGAAAGCATTGCCTCAAATTTGAAACAAATTTCCCAACTTCCATTTCTGGAAACCGTAGAAACATCGAATATATCTCATCTATTGTACACCCAAATTTGGTTAAGAAACCTAATAAAGCGAATGTCTGATTTCCTGAGTCCTCAAACAGAATTGAGGGGTGCTGTCTAATGAGCGCACCTAACTGCTCTTCACTGCAACCCATCTTTTGAAATAGGTTCAGAATCAGAAGCAATTTGCTCCAGTTGCAAGAACTCTTTTCTGAAAAATATTCTTCAATTAATCCCAGTTTTATCCCCTTTCTCTTTAGTACCTCTAATACCTTAAGAAAGTCCTTATCCAAATCCCCAATCAAAAGATAAGGGGAAGCAACTACCAACTTTGATATAAAGGACCTTCTAAGCCCCAATTCTTCATAGGCCTGAAGTCTCAATGACAATACCCCATAACCATACTTAAAAACATCAACCGCCCCCATGTAAATCTTTCCAATCTTATTTCTAGCAATGCCATAGTCACAGAAAACGTGATAGTTCTCTAGCAGCAAACTGTCATCGCCCAAGAAAATCAATCCAGGGGGAAGAAAAGGAGCATATTCATAAGGTTTTAGACCTAAACTCTCGAAGAAAGGCTCAAATTCATTAATGGGGTTAAATCGCAAATAACGGGTCAATGCTTGCCCAATATTCTCCCTAGTATCAACCTTTTGCAATAGGTTTCCAAGAACAAAAGGCGAGTTTTTGCTAATATGCTCCGCATCCAAATAACGCAAATTTCTAGTGGAATGTAAGTACTCTAATAAGGCAGCCTGGGCTTTTTTTATACAGTGAAGAGATAAGTAATTTAAATGATCGCCCCATTGATCTTCGAAAATTCTTTTTCTCCCGTAGAACCTATGACATCCTTCATCGCATAACAGCGGCCACAAGGAGGCCTTGCTTCTAAAAACAGAGACTGAGGAAACCCATTTGAAAGTAGACGCTTTTCTGAGATTTCGCACGTGGGTCATGAGTAGTTCGATGCGATATGTAGTGACAGAAAAAGAATCCTAAGACAGTGGTGTAGGCTTTTCATATGGGCTCCAAAGAAACGAGAATGAAAGCTCCATTGAAATAAGATAAAAAGCTTCAATCGCAGGATTTGTTACCTTTTGTTTACAAGAGAAGATGATGATTTCAGGATCTGGTAAGAGAAACGGAGAGAGTGAGCGACACGGTAGTCTTCCACTCAATGCTGGTTGAGTTCAGACGGGGGCTGTGGCTAGAGCCTAGAGGATCTTTTTCTCACTGGTCTTTCCGATGAGAAGAAAATAGTCATCCGTAATACTTCAACTTTATTTAAAAAATGCTTAATACTCAAAAAACTTTTTTGTCCAACAAACGTGTCAATTAAAATTAATTAAACTTGAATTGAGACAAATTTTAGACGATATTTTTTTTTTTACAACCTATTGATAAGAGAGGTTAGTAGAAAATTGAATCTGAAACCTAACTGAAATTAAGCCTCGCTCTCAATCATCGAGCCACACCTCTTGAGGGTAGACCTTGTTATATTCTCATCTAAATTTTATTAAAAATATTTGTTCTTATATTCTTATTTTTTAAAAGAGACCTTCAATTTCAATTTTGATCCTATAAAAATAAAAATTTGGTTTAATTTTTTGTCCTAATAAACAAGTTGCCACAGTGATATTCAACTCCTATTGTTGTATTCTATAGAAACTAACTTCTCTTGGTTTTTTTCCAAGGTTAATATCCATTATTCTTTACTAATATATATATATATATATATATAATTTATATTAGTGAAATATTTATTAGATAAATTATTGAGTTTATGTAATTGTCAATCATGTAATTAAGATAAATTACTTGGTGAATCAATAATTAAAATTAAGTGACAGATTTGATTGAAGTTATACTTGAGAGTTTCAACGCATGCCCAATTTCGTCAGCCATTCTGTTGGCGCCCATTCTAGTTTCCCACCCTTATGTTTATTATGTTTATTATTTTATTTTTCTATTTTCCAATTCTAGTTTTTTAGCTTGCCAGCTCAGCTTATATTAGCTAGTTTTCTTCTTTTTCTTTGATGGATAACCGTCGACGGTAGTTATAAAAAGTGTACTGCAACACATTTCTAAGAGATTCTGGAAGTAGAGTTTTTCCTCTCTACATGGTTGAGAGTTTGCTTTCGTTTCTGTGTTCATCAATCTCTTCAGATTTTATCATGGTATCAGAGACATAATCAGGTGCATTCTTCAACGTTTTCTGTGTAGTTGATTTCTGGTTGTGCTATTATTACACCTTGAAGCTGGGTGTTTGTTGTTGAAGTTTCGAGTATGTCTACCGAAGTTCAGTCGCATTTTCCCACTGATATTGATGTTAATAGTGAATTGTATATTTATAGTTCGGATCATTTGAATCATAATCTTGCTACTAAAAAATTGAATGGTGATAACTACAGTAAATGGCAACGAGCTGCTGAGATTGCTTTGATTGCAAAGAATAAATTCGGTTTTGTTACAGGCATTTGTGCAAAACCTGTTAATGAACCTGTTCAAGAGATGCAGTGGGAACAATGTTGGGTCCGTGTTTTACGTACCGGGGCGAACTGGGCCCCGCATATCCCAAGTTGCACGCGACCACAACCTTAATCAGTATCGTGATCAAAGAGGATAATACTGATTTGTGTTGGATGCCGTGGTATAACCCACAAACACACGCCGGGGTATAACTCCCAAACACCGAAGAGGTGGGGTGTGGAGTCCAACAAACGATGTAATAATTTGGTGATATCCAGGATTCTACACTCTGTAGAACCAGATATAGATAATAGTATTTTAAGCTTTCGATCTGCAGCTGACATTTGGACAAAGTTGAAGGAGAGGTATGGCCAGTCAAATGGCCCACGTAAATATCAGGTGCAGAAAGAGTTGATCGGAATTTCACAGGGTACACAATCTGTGAGTAGTTATTACACACATATGAAGATGAAATGGGATAAATATCTTGGATTCGTTGAGTTACCAGCGTGTCTGTCTTGTGGTGCAGCAAGTGTGATGCATAAATTTCTTGAAGATCAACAGTTGTTACATTTCCTCATGGGACTTAATGAGGATTTTAAAACAGCGAGAGGGAGTATATTAATGATGCAGCCCATGTCTACTTTGAGTCAAGCCTATAGGTTGATCTTGCAAGAGGAGAAACAGAGAGATTGTGAAGTATCCCTTGTTGTTTTGTCAGATGGA
>JANZLH020000086.1:2014609-2033395 GCA_026770325.2 Erythroxylum fimbriatum | reverse complement strand
AATAGCTTCTCGAAAAAGCTGTAATTTGGGCTTTTCTGAAAAGCTCCAAATTTTAGCTTTTGAAAAAGCTGTATTTTGGCTTTTTCGAAAGCTATTTCTACTTGAAAAGTACTTTTGAAGTTTGCAGCCAAACACCCATTTTTTCTTGAAAACAACTTTTACGGTAGAAAAAAGTGCTTTTAAAGTCTCCAAAAACTAAACCAAACAGGAGCTAAATATAAAAGAAAGATTTCCAAATCAAAAATTAAAAGAGATTACGAGGAACGACTTATTTTTCCTATGAGCCTATTTGCTTTATTTTCCTTTTAAATGAAAAGCTAGTCTAAAGAGAAAAAGTATAGTGATTTACCGATTCCAATAAGCTCCCTTATTAAGTATAATATATAGTGGAAGCTTTTTTCTCAAGCCTAAAAATTAAACTAAATAACAAAAGAAAATTATTAAATATAAAAGGCTCTCTTATGGTCTATGATATATTAACTATATCATACCTCCGTTTTGCATCAGTTACAGCCTTAGGCCAAGACTTCCTTTGCATTATATAGCAAACTCGTCGATATCTGTGAATAGGGTTTAGTACAAAAGCCATTAATTTTTGTCTATGTGCAGCTAGAAGAAATTAATTCACATCATCTATATTTAATTTCAATAACCTTTCATATGCATATTGAACTTTAATGGCCAAGACAATGACAGATACAAATATACTTACATACAGTATAGTACTTGCCTATATGTATTTTATTATACTTTCTAATATAAATTTTTTAAATCAAATTCACATACAAAATTCAATTATAACTGTTCAGTCATTAGAAAATTTCCATAAATTCATGCATAAATCATGATTCTTCATTATTGCTTCTTTGTACCAGAAGTACATTGTTGTGTAAGACACAATAAAGACTAAAAACGTGAACTGACTACAAATCAATGACCTCAGAACTAATACATCACCTTGTTGCTTAACATTGATCTTCCAAAGCCAATTTATGAAAATAATACTTCTTAAATAAATATTTGTCATGTCAACCAAAGTAATAGTATTTTCTTTTGCTTTATGAATAAGATGTATTCATGAGTATATATTCCAGAATATTAAATAAGATTCAAATTTAAGATTTATCCTAAATTGAGTATATTTATAAAATCACCTTTTAGGTTGAACTTAGCTTAGGAAGTCCTTATAAGTGTTATCCATACTGACAATAATGCAATTTTTCATTAATGTTGATGGTTGTAATAATTCTTTTAGTGTTTCTTATTTCATTGTATATCAAAGCAAAATAATTATATGAAATCATTTATAGATTCAACCACATCAACGAATTCAACAATTATATATCATGTTTACATAAAACCAATGCAGCCACATGAATATATGTTGTGGCTACTAATTTATTTCTGGGTTTATGATTAATATTTCAATCATTTATAATAGTAATACACATTACAACTTTACTATGTCTTGTAACCTTAGAAGCAATCTAAAATTTAAATTTCTCTTTATAATAACAAGTGGTCAACATTTGTTATTTGAATATGTGTTATGCAATAACCAGATTAACATCTATTGTAGCAACTATGAATAATTTAAACATAAATTTTTATGATTTTAAGAGTAAAATGTGTGATGTAGTTACCTAAATAGATAGCACTATGCCTAGAAATCATAAATCAAAATTATAAAATATGTCACTGAATAATCAATTGAACAATCTATACACTCTAAGAAAATTTTGAACGTAAATTTTTTAATATGAAAGTTTTAATGCGTGAAAAGTAATCTTACAAAAGAGTTACATGAAAAAAAAACTTCTTTTTCATATCAAGAAGAGATATTTCTTTAAGTGATTCATTTACATTCATCGTTTTTTTTTTAATATGGGGAATGCTAAAAAGGGGAGTTAATTAACTATTACAATTACTAGTAAGTCACGAACTTGCTCAACCTAAATGTTCCTATGAAACTAACTTCTTGTACCAAAACCAACACAACAAATATAAATCTCAATAAGCAGGAAATTAGATAAAATTAATCAACAACCACAAGAGCAATGCCAAACAAAATTTTAAGTGGAAGACCTTCCCAATGTAAAAAAGGAAAAACCACAAGACACTAAGTCCACCAAATTGCTTCACTATAATTAAGTAAGGTTACAAAATACTTAATTATCATAATCATCAACGAGTATAAAACGCACACCACAAGAATCAATCAACAAAACATAATTGAAGAGAAATGAAAACGTAACCTAAAAGTAAGGGTTCGATGCAGTAGTAATTTCTAGCAAATGAGAGCAGCAAAAAATATCTTCACCATTTAAATCAAAGGCTTGGATATCCTGTATGTGCATTCTAAAAATTAACCTAATCAGACCATGTTTATTTCTTGATCAATTAAGTTGATCACAACTGCGAAGCTAAAAAATGGCCAAAAATAAAAACCCTTAAAACTCAAAATTCTCTCTTTCTTTTATAACTAATTTTTCTTATAATGAGAAAGAATTATGCGCCTTTAAAAGGGTTCCCATTATTGGGCTAAAGAGCCTAAAGGGCTACCCCCAAATAACGAAGAAAAACTTTGGTTTTTTCCATATTAGAGGGACAAAAAAAAACTAACAAATCACCTCCTCCCAATCAGATGAAGGTGGTCGCCATTTCACCAATAGAAAACAAGTCTCAAACTTGCCTCTTGGTAATAGTTTTATCATCATGTTAGAATCGTTATCAGTAATGTGAATTTTCTCTAGCTCAAGGAACTTAACATCAAAAAGATCTCATGTCCAATGATACCTCATATAAAAGTAAAATTCTTAGCAAGATGAATTGAACATTAATTGTTACAATACAACACATACCTCTTTTATGTAAATCTAAGTTGATGAGCAAAACACTTCATCTAAGGAAACTCTTTACATGCCTCTTTTATTGCAATAAAATCAAGAATTAATAGTAGATAATGCAATACACTTCTGTAAATTGGTTTGTCAGGCCATGGATCTTCTTGCAAAAGCGATCAAGTAACTTGAAGTAGACTTCCTGGAATCAATTTCATCCACCGTATCATAATCTTAGTAACTAACAGGAATTGGTTTCTCACTCCCTAAAACAAGTTTTAGTACCTTGAAGATATCATATATTCCACTTAGCTGCATTACATTTCTCTTTTTCCTGGATTAGAAAGAAAACTTACATAAGTTATATCAGGCCTCGTGCACACTATTGTGTACATCAAACTACTTGTAGCTAAAACATAAGGAACTTTCAACATAGTCTCCTTTTCTTCCAAGGTAGAAAGGCTCCATTTAGCACTCAAATTAAAATGCAAAAGTTGTACTCACCAGTTTAGCTTTGTCCATATTAAATTTCTCAAGTATTTTTTTGATGTATTCCTCTTATAATAACCACAACCTCCTAGACTTTCTATCACAAATGGTCCTCATGCCTAGTATTTACTTCACTAGCCTAAGATCTTTCATTATAAAAGCCTTACTGAGCTCTTGCTTTAATCTAACAATTCTTAGTTTATTTTTACCTATAATGATTATGCCATCAAAATATAACAACAAAACTATAAAATCATCTTTAAATAACCACTTCAAGAATACACAGTGATCTAAACAAGTCTTTTGTAGCCTTGCTCCCACAATGTTGAGGGGCCTACATTAGTCTATAAAAACTATTCTTAAATTTGTAGATATAATCTTCTTTTCTCTTTACCTTGACACTCTCCTGTTGCTCCATATAAGTTTCTTCTTTAAGGTCATTGTAAACAAAAATAGTCTTCACATCTAATTTCTCATCCTCCAAATTAAGTCTTGTTACTAGACCTAAATTAACTTTAATATAATACATCTTGACAACGATGCAAAATTCTCTTCAAAATCTACTCCTTTCTTTTGATTACAACCTTTAACAACAAGTTTGGATTTGTTTCGATCTTACTTAGCAATCTCATCCAGTTTTACCTTGTATATCTAGTGGTTCTTCAAAACTTTCTTCCCCTTAAGCAACTTAACAAGGTCGAATATATGATTTTCATGCAAGGAATTTATTACATCCATCCAACCTTGTTTGCCATCACATTTAATAGCTTCCTCAAAGAATTAAGGCTCTATCTCCTCAGTTAAAAACATATACTCACTAGGAGGATATATAACAGAAGGTTTTTGTTCATAGATAAACTTTCTCAAGGCAATTGGCTAAGTCTCAGAAGTATCAATATCCTTATGATCATCATTATCAGTGGACACATCACCATCAAGTATGCTACCATTATCACCATATTTAACCTGATGGTCATCTTTATTGTAAACTAGAGTAGGTGTAGAATTTAATAGAAGAGGATCCAAGTCAATAAGGTCATTGTTACTCTGTGTTAAAAACTTCTTTAACTATACTTCCTCTATATCAAAAACTGTTGGTCTTTAACAAATACCACATCGTTGCTTCAAAACAATTTCTTCGCAACTTGAACATAGAAATTGTAGCCAAATTCTTATTAACCATAGCCCATGAAGATTTATTGGGTCAACTTAAGATCTAACTTTGATCTTTCATCTTTTAATAGATGCATATATGCCTTGTACCCAAACACAAACAAGTGATCATGAGACACCTCATTGCCAAACCAAACTTTGACTAGGACATTACCCTACAAAGAAACACAAAGACAAATATTAGTAACATGTGCTGCTATATATAGTGCCTTAACTAAAAGCTTTTTACCAACTTTGTTTCTGAAAGTAGATAAAGCACTCTCTCGATCAAATGTATGTTCATTTGTTTAGCTACACCATTCAACTAAGGGGTCTTTTTAGGTATTGTTTGATGTTTAATACCTTATAACTTACAATAATCATCAAGTGGTCTAGTATATTCTCTTATGTTATCATAATGAAGGCACTTTAACTTTCTTCTAGACTACCTTTAAACTAAAGCCTAAAATTGCTTAAAAACATCAAACATCTGACATTTGGATTTTAAAGCATGCACCTAAAGCTTTTTGAAACAATCATCAATAAAAGTCACAAAGTAAAGCACACCATGACTAGATTTTACCTTTAATGGACTATAAACATTAGAATAACTAAGTTAAGCAAGTTTGATTTTATCGATAGAGGGTGACTCTTGAAAGAAAATCTTGTTTATTTCTTATCCATGTAGTGAGGGCACCTTTCAAGCTTCGTTTTCTTCACTCTTGGAAGAAAAATCTTATTTTTAAAAACAATTCAAACACTTTTCACTTATATGGCTTGGACATCTATGTCATAATTATGTTTGGTCACTCTCTGCAAGATGAATGTCATCATTTGTAGTTGAAGCTTGCATCATTTAAAGGCTTGAGTGCTTCTTCCCATGAGCACCCACTAGTGAGCCTTTAGTAAGCTTCCAATATCTTGCTCTAAAAGTGGTAAAAAGCCCTTCATCATGAAACTTACCTTTAGAGATCAAGTTTAAATGAATGTCAAGTACATGCCTAACATTTTTTAGTAATAACCTTGCTCTAGTTTCGGATACTAAGAAAATATCTTTGGTGCTTATAACCTTTTAAAAGCCACCATTAGCCATGTTCAATATCCCAAAATCATTGGGCATATAAAATACGAAAAAATCATTCTTTCATGTAACATGAAGTGAGGCTCCATTATCAACTACCTAACTGGTCTTATCATTGGAAAAGTTAACTGAATTCTCATCATAAACAATGATGAGATCAATACATGTTGTAGTAGTAACGTGATCATCATTATCTTAATGCTTTTTATCATTCTTATTTTTGCTAACTATATTGTCTCTCTTTTATTTATAGTAAAACTTCTCGATGTGACCCATTTTATCACAAATAATGACACTGCATATTTTTATGACTTCTTTTGGACTTGTTGTGGCTTTTACCTCTACCATTTTGACCTTTTCTTTTGTTCCTCCCTTTGTTTTTAGTAACTAATGCTTCTTCAGATTGCATTGACAAGCCAATAGACTTCTTTCTCTTCTTATTTAAGAGATCTATTTTAACAAAGTTAATGGTCATTTTCCCATTAAGAGTATAATTTCCAAGAGTTATTCTGTTATCTAAATTTGGTAAAGTACCAAGCAATACGTTTTTTTGGATTTCATCATCAAACTTAATCTCCATAGTGGATAACTGATGTACAACAGTCTCAAAATCATTCAAATGATCAAAGATAAGAGCACCATCTTTATATTTCAAGCCCATCAAGTTCTTAATCAGATATAACTTTTTACTCCCAGTTTTACTAGCATACAGAGATTCATGTTTATCCTACAAAGTCATTGCATTAGTCTCATTATAGTTGAGAACATTATCATCTACCCATTGATGAATATATGCACAAACCTATAAATGCTTTAAAATCCATTGATCATTAGTTTTGTCAGCAGGCTTTTCCTTACTAAACACTAGTAAATTTTGACTCTTAATATGTAACAAATCTTTCATCTTCCCCTTCCAAACATGATGATTAGAACTATTCAAACTAATAATCCTACTTGTATTGATGCATGTATCCATGGTTCGAACAAATTAATAAACGAACCACAACTCTAATATCAGTTGTTGAAAAGGAAACTATTTAACTAGTACAATTACTAGTAGGTCAGATACTTGATCAACCCAAATGCTCTCATAAAATTAATTTCTTCTAATAAAATCAACACAATCAATATAAATCTCAATGGGTAAAAAATATCTACAAATAATTAAATAATCACAAGAGTAAAGACACATAAATGTTTTCGTGAAAAACCTCCTAATGTGAAGAGGAAAAATCATAGGACACTAAGTCCACTGAATTGCTTCACTATAATCAAGGAAGATTACAAAATACCCAATTCTAATTATCACCAATAGGTACAAAGCCCACACCACAAGAATCAATAAACAAAACATAAGAGAAGATAAAGGTTGAAAATGTCACCCAAAAATATAGCTCGATGAAATAGTAATTTCCTGCAAAATATAGCAGCAAATAAGATCTCCATCATTCAGATTGAATTTTTAGATGTCCCTTACATACCTTATAAAAATTAGTCCAATTGGACCATGTTTAACCCTCGATTGATTAAGTTGATCAAAGCTACGCAATAAAAAAAATGCCCAAAAATTGCAACCCTCAAAATTCACGATTCTCTCTTTCTTTCACAATTGCTTTTTTTGTATAGTGTGAAACAATTAAACCCCTTTAAAAGGGCTATCATTATTTAGTACAAAGAGCCTAATAGGTTGCCCCAGAAAAACAAAAAGAAACTTTGGTTTTCCTACATAGGAGGGACTTATAATTCCAGGAAAGAATAGAGAAGGGTTACGGGTGTAAGGAAAAAAAGTACATCAAATAGAGGATGAAGTCTTTTAAAGGTCGATGGGCAAAGTCATTTAATTCAGGTCTAAATGGGTTATGCCAAGTCAGTTGCTTGTTATTGGTTCATATGTGTAGCACTGCTAACTATTGTAACAAAAGTCTCAAATTAGAGGTTTTAATGATAAATTCATAATTATAAAAAGTTTCACAATAATTTTAAAATTCATAATTTTTTTTTATAAAATGCTAATGACTTTAACCCTAAAAACAAACTTAAGTATTTAACTTCTTTTAAAATCTTTAACAATATTAAAGCATAAGAAAGAAAAAATGTAACCCTCAAGAAAAGTGCTTATACATGATCTTTCATGTCAATAAAATAGTACAATCCAAGGAAGTGTTTCCAGTAGTGAAGTAAGCCCTTCTATGAGCTTTCTAATCTAAGAGTTAAAGGCTTAAGTCACAATGAGCAGGAATTACACGTTGGGACCTATAAGTGTCACTTGGTTTTGATTCGCTATTATGAAAAAGGTTAATTGTAAAAAGAATATGAAACTTTACTCCATTTTGTAATATTATGTTAAATTTTAAAAAGTGATGCTAAAATGCTCAAACTATCAATTTATTACAAAAATAGCCTGATTTTAAATTTTTGACATGGCATGTCAGATTAATGTTTTTGCCACGTGGCTACTACATATTCTATTTTCCATGTAATTATTTTATTATTTAATACATTTAAAAAATAAAAACCCTAATTTTAAAGGACTTCTTCCATTATCCCTTTTCCAGCTTAGGCAATAGGCACCACAGTTAGGTGCAAAAGTCAGGAACCAGAAAGTGGGGTTCAGGCTGGTTGCCTTTGACACTAATGCCAGGGAAAGTGTTGCTAACTACATTATATGATGATCGACTGCCCTAAAAATAAATACCAACTGCTTATGCTCTAAATGCCATTTAGAGTAGTAATGGTAAAGACTACTGAGGAGGAGCAAGTTTATACCATAAATAAACACGAGAAACAAGAGAATGAAGTCTGCATACAAGCATTTTTAGGAACTGAAACAACATTATTAATAAGTAAAACAACAACGCCCTGCATAGTATTTTAATTCATTTAATATTTTCTTCTTCTCTTCTCTCTTTACAATTCCACAGATTCACTTCAATTTTTATATGGATTTTTCACGTAGTTTTCTCTTAAAACTCGATCTTTTTGTACTTAATTCTTTGGAGAACTTTTTCAAAGTTAGGTTGCTAATTTGTTGTACATGAATTTTCTATTATAGTTTAATAGTTTCATGGGCAACAGTAAGCAGACGAACCTATGAAAGGCCAGAACATGTAAAAGGAAATAAAATTGTAATGTAGGAGATTGAAGTAAAAACTTATGGTTTTGAAGTGGGCATTTCATGCTAGTTGCAAATATGTGTTATAATGTTTTAATTCAAGTTGCAAGCTTGTAGATTTTCTTGTTTTCTTGACGGACATACTTTGGAAGGAAGAGAAATGTGGTGTAGAAGGTTTTAACTTTCCTTTTTAGAACATATACTTGGTTATGATAATGGCTCCAATGACTTGTTCTACTATTTGAGTTGTCATCCACTAAAGAGGGATGGAAAATAATAATGTGAAGCAATTTGCTAGTTTCATATTTATGTGAAAAGGAAGAACAAAGCCCGAGTGTTTCATGTATAAGGTTTTCAACAAGAAGGAAAGTTGTTGTGAAGATCATATCAGGGATAAATTCTTGTTTGACTTTGAAGTGAAGCTGTTGTATTTGCTTATAATGTTACCTCAGAGGGAAAGATGTTAATATTGCTGGACAATAGGTCTAATGACAGAGTAGGAGAAGAAAAACAAAAAGGAGTCCTTCAATATTAGGTTTTTTTAAAATATGTTTAAATAATAAACTAATTACATATAAAAAAAAGAACATATGGCAGCCACATGATAAACTTTAAATAGCTAGACTTTAACATTAAGCTATTTTTATAACAAATTAAAAATTGAAATATTTTAGTGTTATTTTTTAAAATTCAAACTAGTATTAGAAAATTGAGTAAAATTTAAGATTTTTTAATAATTAAATCTTATAAAAATGTACTTTCCATTAGTTTTTTTAATGGAACCTTTATATAAATAGAGGAAAATGTTTTGATATCTAATCCAACGCTTTTTTATTTTTTACATGCCTTAAGCAATTGAGAAAAGTATGTTTAACTTACTTAGTTCACCATCAATTTAAAAATAAAATCAAAAGTATGTTTAACTTACTTAGTTCACCATCAATTTAAAAATAAAATCTACTTTCAGTGATAGTACAAGAAGTAATATTGCAACATCTTCGCAAAGAAAATGTTGATACTTGTATCTTATCCGTCGCCCTTTGATTTCGTATCTGTAGCGTTAACAGCCAGTGTCGCACATCCATTTTCATCAAATCACCTGGTTGGTCCTTTCTCATTATTTTTCTCCCTTTTAAACTATTGACGGTATTAATTATTAAGGGCCATTTGATGAAAGAAGTTACCCTCCCGTACCTTCTTCCGTCAAAACCCCCTTTTTCTGTAGCCAGGACTAACCCTTCCTGCAATTCCATCTGCTTCAATCGAATATTCGGCTAAGCTGCAAACTCATTGTGTGGCTGGTTCTCCATAGCTGTCTGAAACAGATGCGAAGTCGAAGAAATCCTAAAGAGCCAAGGTAAATGGGCTTAAATATTCATTTTTATTCCTTCTGTAAAAGCTTCAACCCTTTCACTGTATAGATCGTATCTCGCCAACTTGGTCATGACCCATTTGCAGAAACTTAGGAAATCATCTTTTCTCAATGGGGTTTCTTCATTTCTGGTTAATAGTCGTAAGACCCCCTTGTTATCAATCAAGTCTTCATTCTACACTGGGAAGAAGCTTAGATTCTTATGTACCGAAGTAATAAATCAAACTGTGGCTTGTGATGCTCTGGATAGGAATTCGATCGTTAATAGAGAAAGGACTCGTCGAATCCCAGTCGCCACTAGAAGAGAAGCTCAAGCTGCATTGCTAGATTACTTGCATTGCACTAGATGCTTACAATTCATAGATGCGGAGAATATGAGTAAAAAAGCTCCTCATTTCCTTGAAACGCTTTTACAAAATGTTGATACTGAAGTAGATGTTAGGAACTCTGTTACCCGGTTCCTTCGGTATCACCCCATTAACGAATTTGAACCTTTTTTCGAGAGTTTGGGTTTAAAGCCTTGCGAGTATAATCACCTTCTTTCGCGTGATTTGATGTTTCTGAGTGATGACGATTTGCTGCTTCATAATTGCCATGTTTTGTATAACTATGGAATTCCAAGAGATCGTATAGGAAAGATATTGAAGAAAGCTATGGAAATTTTCCGGTATGATCATGGGGAACTGGAATTGAGGCTTCAGGCTTATGAAGAAGTAGGGTTAACCCAGTCTTTTGTTGCAGAGTTGGTGGTCTGCAGTCCTTACCTTTTAGTTGGGGGAGTTAATGCAGATTTTATCAAGGTGATGGAAATATTGAGGGAAGGAGGAATCACATTCAGCTGGATGATGGAGCATTTGGATAATAAGATCTTTTATAACTGGAGCCAGTTGCTTACACTTCTAAACTTATTTGAAAGTTCAGGATTTAGTAGGAGGCAGTTAGGGGTACTCATAAACCAGCACCCAGGGATGCTTTGGGAAGCTTCAGGCAATAGAGCACTTAACTTAATCAGTTTCCTACTTAAATTTGGATCCACAATGAACTGGATATGTTCCTTGTTTCCCCAGATTCCACAGATGCCAATTGCGGAATTCGTTTTGAACATGAGGCATTGCTTTTTGTTTTTGAATGAGATTGAGATGGAGGTGAATGACATTGGAAAGATTATTCGCTCACATCCGTTATTGCTAGGTTCTTGCAGATTGAAGAAAAGTAACACGGTACTTAATAATGTTAATGCTGGTAAGATGCGACTTTGCGGAATCATCAAGGAGAACCCATCAGAACTTAAAAAGTGGGTGATTGGATCAAAAGTTGAACCGTTACCAAGCTCTGGAATGGTATTAAGATCAAAAATGCTGAAGACTAAATTCTTGTTAGGTTTGGGATTTATAGAGAACTCAAAGAAAATGGAGAAAGCATTCAGGTTGTTCAGAGGCAAGGGGGCAGAGCTGCAAGAGAGATTTGACTGTTTAGTGAAAGCTGGTTTGGACAGGAAAGATGTATGTGAGTTAGTCAAATCGTGTCCTCAAATTCTTAACCAAAGTAAGGATGTTCTCGAAATGAAGATAGACTTTCTTGTAAATGTTCTAGGTTACCCCATATCGACTTTAGTTGAATTCCCATCATATCTTAACTATACGGTAGAAAGAGTCAAGCTCCGTTTCGCAATGTATAATTGGCTCAGGGATCAAGGAACAAAATATTCCATGGCCTTGAGTAGTGTAGTTGCATGCTCAGATAAATTGTTTTTAAGGAAGTTCGTAAAGCCTCATCCAAGAGGCTTTGAAGTTTGGCAGAATATGAAACGAAAAGTTCATTCAGAGTATATTATTTGTTAACTGCGTGATCAAAAGGTTTGCAGGTCCTCTTGGGAAATCACCGAGGTGAGAATTCTCTTTTTAATGGTATAATCCAAGGCAGTAGTTACTACATTGAGTTGACACGGGACGGGACAGGATGATGCATATGGGGCCAAAAAAATATTCAGGAAAAATATCTAAACCCTTTTAAATGTTAAAATATCTAAATTCTTTTAAATGTTAAAACATCCATTAGTTTTTTTTTATGTGTTTCATGCACTAAACAACTCTTAAAAGAGACGTTAGAAACAACTTGAACAAATATTCATCATGTCTAACAAAAATTTTTGTACAGATAGATGCAAAATCATTATCATTCTCATATAATTCTTTAACATGCTAAAAGCCTAATAATTTTGTATTCAAGGTACAAAATACGACTTTTGTCTTATTGTGATTGTATTTGATCATATAGGGAAATGTCTTCATTCACTTGTTGCATAGATAATTCAATTTTCTTTGTCCTTTCAAATGTTTTAAAGACTCAAGATCGGTATGAATAATAAATTCTTTGAACTAAAAATAATGTTGTCAAGTCTCTGAAATTCTTGCTAATGCATACAATTCCTTGTCATAAATTGGATAGTTAAGAGCAACTCCAGCTTGCTAAGATACGTAGTTAACGATTTTCTTATATCAAGAATACCAATACTTATTCTCAATACATCACACTTAACATCCAAAGTTTTCAAAAAAGTTAGGCAAAATTAATAAAGGATTAGCCTTTCTTTAATTAAATTAAAAGCACGCACTTATTCATTATCCTACTTGCAGCCAATTGTCACGTCAAGTATACTAAAATCTTTCAGAAATCGTCTTATATAGAAGTTAGTTAAACTATGAAAATTTCTCATTTCAATCATGAATTTAGGTGTGAACCACTCTTGAATAGCTTTAACCTTCTCCTCATCCACCTCTAGCCATTTTGCACTCACAACAAATTCAAGAACTACTTTATCTATGCAAAATGAACACATTTTTTATATTATCATATAAATTTTCCTTTCTCGTAACTTTCAAAATAATTTTTACATGCTCAATATGTCCATCTTTTACTATAAATCACAATATCATCAAAATAAACAATTAAAAATTCTTTAATAAAAGCATGTAAAGTATGGTTTATTAATCTCATGAAATCACTAGATATATTAGTTAGACCAAAAGGAATCACTAATCACGCATATAAATCATATTTTATTTTAAAAGTTGTTTTACACTCATTACCTTCTTTGATCCTAATATCTACTTTTCAAATCAATTTTTGAAAAGATACGAGATCAATATAACTCATCTAGTATGTAATCTAATCTAAGGATGAGATATTGATACTTTACTATTGTTTTATTTATAGCTCAATAGTCAACATACATCCTCCATGACTCATTCTTCTAAGAAACAAGTAAGACTTGAATAACACATGTACTTTTGCTCTCTCCATTATACTTTTTAACAAAAACTCAACATACTTTTAAAGCTCCTTAGCCTCCTCCGAATAACTTTTGTAGGTTTGTTGATTAAGAATGGTATGACTGGGTATAAAATCAATTTGATGTTATATCCTGCTTATTAGTAGTAAATTCTTAGGAACATCATCAAATAATACATCTTAGAATTCTTGCAACAAAGAAATAGAAATACTAGGCAAGGACATATCAAGATTGTTAGCACGAGAACAAATCTCTTTGTATAAAAGTAAAATTACAAGTTAGAATGGAAAGTTCTCTTGATCTCTCTCTTTTGCATAAAAACTCACTTATTTTTTTAGTTTCTCTCAACACTTTCTTTTTATTTTTCCTTAATTTTTCTCCTTTTCATTTTTCACAATCAAATTTTCATTGTCGCTTCCTTTTATTTGCTCTTTAATCTCTTATCCTTATTTCTATCTCAGTCTGTGAGATCACACATCGGTTGGAGAGGGTAATGAAGTACGCCTTATAAAGGTATGGATACCTCTCCCTTACAGACACGTTTTCCATGGCCTAATGGACTAGATTCCATCAGAACTCCGAAGTTAAATATATTTGGGTGAGAGTAGTCCTGGGATGGGTGGCTTCCTGGGAAGGCCTTGGAAAAGCAAAATCCTGAGGGCTTGGCTGGGCCAAGGCCCAAAGTGGACAATATCTATAAGCGGGTAATCTGGGATGTTATATGTGGTATTAGAGCCGGTACCCGAACCGTTGTGCCAGATAGGCTGGACCTCAAAGAGGGTTGGGCCCTAAGGCGGGTGGAGAGTGTGAGATCCCACATCGGTTGGAGAGGGTAACGAAACAAAGTACGCCTTATAACGGTACGGATATCTCTCCTTTACAGATGCGTTTTTCATGGCCTAATAGACTAGATCCCATCAGAACTCCGAGTTTAAATGTGCTTGGATGAGAGTAGTTCTGGGATGGGTGACCTCCTGAGAAGGCCTTGGCCTAGCATAAGGGTTTTGCTAGACCAAGGCTCAAAGCGGATAATATCTATAAGCGGGTGATCTGGGATATTACATAGTCTCTTCTTAACTTGAGCTAATCCATATACTCTTATTTAGGTTTTATTGGTTACTTATACAATCAACTTGGATTTCAAGCATATCATGGAGGAATTCTCCAAGAATTTGTACTTGAATTCTTATCGATGACGTAGGTGGGCTTCAAAAAACTTAGAAAATAAAATTCTTAAGCTACAAAAATGTTAAAGGTGTTGAAATAAGATTTAAACTAAAGAGATAATTTGGTTTAGGCGAAAGCAAAGTACAAATTACAAAAAAAAATTGAGATAATGATAGGGATGAGTATGTAATGTAAAGAAATTTTGAAATAATAGCAAGGTGCTTTCGTTGGAGTAGTCTGATCATCTGCCTATATGTTATGTGTTCCCTTTGTGTTGTAATGATAATGAGTTTATATAACCCTCTCATCTTTAATCGCCTTAGGTAGTTTTGCTCAACTTTCACCCTACTTCCCATCAGACCACATTCTAGCTAACTACCTACCATACACTATTCTCCTAACTTCAACAACCTCAAGCAGTTTTCTTGTAACTCCTCAACTTCCCCATATTTTAGCTAAATGTCTCCATATACTATTGTTTAATGCACATGTCAATTATGTATCAACTATTTGGACTTCCTGAATCTTAGACCTCTCAATTGATTCCTATTTTCATGAATTCTTTGGCTAAATGACTTCCAAGACTTCTAGTATTTAGGACTTTTCACTTTTGAGCCAAATGGGCTAAATTCTTTTTAGGCTATCAACATGTATCAATGGTACAAGAGTAACATATTTATTATTCATGAAAAAAGAATATTTATTTTTGTAAACTAATCTTTTTATGGTTTTATATCAAAATCCTAAGGTTTCCTTAAAAGAATATAACCACCATGTATACAACACATCTTGCAACTCCTTATCGTAATATCTTCCAATTAAGAATGAAGCTAACACGTGTTTAGTGACCCTCACCTTACCACATTCATTTAACCGGTGAAGCTTATATGGAATAATATTTTTCATGGTAGGTAAGTTTAACTTTCCAACCAAGGTAGTCTTAGCTACATTTGTGTAATTAACCTATTAATAATCACTGTACATAAGTTATTATTGATATGACAAATCATATGAAAATATTATGCCGTTGCTCACTAACATCATCTTCTTTGATTTGAAACTTTAGAGAATGCCTAATAAAAAATGCCTTCCTCTCCATCAAATACTCAATACAATCATCATCATCGTCATAATCTTCTAATAACAATATAGAATGCTTAGCACTTTCTCCTTTGATCTTAATCTCCTTATCATCTCTTGTGATCATTGTCCTTTTCTTAGGATATGCGAAGCTATGTTTCTTATTTCTAAATAATGAAAGAATTTAGTACCACAAATATGAGTTTAGATTTAAGATTTACCTTCAACTTTGCTGGGCATTTTCTCTCCTTCTTTGGGCGGTTCAGCCTGGTTTTTAAGAGCAACCTTGTCATTAATTTTCTAACTTAATTTCCTTGAAGATTAATGTAAATAAAAAGGGACATATTTTATCAATTATTTTACTTGATTTACTTAACTTTTGATATCTTTTGAAGTAATTGTGCAAATTAGACCTTGGGACGATATTGCTCATGAATTGGAGGGCATTTCAGGAAAAATATGAAAAATTTCACAATTCTTGGAGAAACATAGTCTGACACACACCCGTGTGCCAGTTTATGCCTTAAAAAGATCAAGCTTAGTAAATGATATGGTTTGAGCCACTATTATATAAAAGATTATGTGCAAGTTAGAGAAAAAACAAGAAGATCCACGTTTAAGAGACATAACGATGCCAGAGGCCATGTGTTAGTTTTAAGGAAATAAGAAGATTCATAACTTGAAGATACAGTCATGCTAGAGATTGTGTGTACACCCAAAGAAAATGCTAAGGCCTATGGTTTATATCACGATTATGCCTCAAACCATGTCTAAGGTAAAATAAAATATATTTAAGAACAAAAAGCCTAATTTTTGTGAGAATTTAGTCATACTTTGGAGTAAGCATATTTTAGAAAAATCTTTTTCTCTCAAAAAGCTAGGTTAGCTATCAAAAGACTTCTCCAACTTAAAAACGATTGATTTATGCCTTTTTACCAGAAAGTTGAGATTTAGACATCAACTCAACAAATCAAATTGTCGCTAAAAATCTTTTTTATGTTTAGATAGAAAAGACACTAGTAAATGGTGAAACATTTTACAGGATTTCACAAAGCATAATGCATTTAAAGGCATGTTAGCAATGGAACAGATACAGGTTAACCAATAAGTGGGAAGATGATTGTAGTTGAAAATAATTCAATTTTAATGTTTAAAAAATCTTGCTAGTCTGGAGAATATATCCAATCTAGATTAATTAAATTATAAAGTTAAAAGTACTATTAAGGTAATTTTTAATCTAAATATAACAATTTAATTGTATTCTCTTTTGATTAATTATCTTATCATTTATTTTCATAGTTATTATCTAAGTTTAAATTTAGAATTATTTTATATTTCATTCTCTAAAAAGCCATAAATCATCTTTATATTTATTGTCGTTATACTACTTACGATTATATTGCTTACTAATGATAGGTTCCCTTACCTAATTAGTGAGTTGTTGTTGGATCCCGTTTCTGGAACCCAACTCTTAACAAAATACCATCATACTTGAGCGTGGTTCCTTGTAATCCCTTCTTGCACTGATACCACTCATGCTGGATCTCATTTCTGAAGCCCAACTTCGGATCATAAACGTGAACTTAATCCTATGGAATTTCCCTGAAAATCATCGATTCCTCTTCTTGCAGAAAATCATAAGACTCAATTTTTTTTTCTTCATCACTCTATAATACAACTTACAACTAATTTCATCATTCCCCTTTTCCATACCCTCAAACAAGAGTTTGACAAAGCTATAATGGCCTCTCAAGCCATAATACAACATAGTCCGAAATTTCAAATTACAAAGGTTACAAGAACTACAAAATAGCAAAAGAAACAAAATCCTTTAGGCTCTTGATCACTTGATCTTTTAGCTATCACCTGAGGATGAGACAGAGAGGGGGTGAGCTTGAAAGCTCGTGGGTAACAGTTTATAATAAAAAAAATAAGCAAAAACCTTGAAAACATTTTATTGTCTTAGAAAATATCTTATTGAATCGTAAAAATGCTTGCTTTTCAAAATTCTTGCCGTGCAGTCAAAGTTCACAACTTACAAAACATGAATGCATCAACTTGACCATTCACAGATGCAATGCACAACAAATGGCTCGAGAATTTCATGAAACAAAATGAGGAAACCGAAGTTTACCCCATGAACATAATGAGTCCATTTCGGAGCTCATATGCCACAAGCGGGCAGCCGGGAGAAGGCTCTTGTCAACATGCACGTGACGAACATAATGGTTCCACTCTCGTCCAAACAGAATCACATAAGCATGCTCAGATTATTTTATCCAATGCTCTAACTTTCGAGCTTTTCTATCTTTTCATTAATACAAAATGTCATGACATGTTTCTATCTTTTGCAAACTGAGCGGTGTTCTGTTATTCTTTCTTATGACCTTCAAGTATATGTGGCAAGAACTATTGACATTTTCAGATAAGTTGGAGTGCCCATGTCAAATCTGATGAGAAGCTTTTTTTTTTTTGGATTCGAGGAAACCCTATAGACAGGTCAAGCGGGCTCACCTTTCAAAGGGCCAAGTGGCTACACCCCATTATAGGGCCAAGCGGCTTCACGGAGGGCCTCACTAGTTCTCCACCTATAGGTAAAACCCCGGCTGCCCCAGAGTCTTACAAGAGGGGCTAGCAAGGAATCGAATCTGGGATCTAACCAAAGCCACTCTCAACCATCTAGCCACACACCATCAATTTATAAATAAAATCAAAAGTATGTTTAACTTACTTAGTTCACCATCAATTTATAAATAAAATCTACTTTCAGTGATAGTACAAGAAGTAATATTGCAACATCTTTGCAAAGAAAATGTTGATACTTGTATCTTATTCGTTGCCCTTTGATTTGGTATCTGTAGCGTTAACAGCCAGTGTCGCACATCCATTTTCATCAAATCACCTGGTTGGTCCTTTCTGATTATTTTTCTTCGATTTAAACTATTGACGCTATTAGCTTCTGATTGGATGGAAGGAAAGCAAGGGAAAAGAAAGAAAGAGAATTGCATTTCTCTTGGTTTTCATTGTTTGGACAAAAATAAACAAAGGGAAAGGGAGAGAATAGAGATGAATAAGAGATAAGTTTGAACCAAATGTATTTCCCACCAAATTGGTGAGAAAGGAGGGGAAATTCAAGACAAGATAAGCCTAATATAAGTAAATTATCATTGTATCCTTATTAAATCTAACAAGTAAAGATAA
>JANZLH020000086.1:1926737-1941773 GCA_026770325.2 Erythroxylum fimbriatum | reverse complement strand
AAGCGTACAAGGCGACTTGTACAACCTACAAGGCGCCTTATGTACGACTAGTGAAAGCGTGCAAGGCGACTTGTACACCCTACAAGGCGCCTTGTGCACGACTATCACTTACAGTGTCAACCCTGCATTATAGATCATACATCGAGCTCTTTCCAAAAGAGTCCGGTTCATGCGCTCGGCAACTCAACAAATCCCTAAAAATTATCAACAAAACCCTTATGATTAAAAGAGTTTGCAAAATCCTAACTAACCTAGAGATGCTATAGATTAAATGGAAAAAAACACCTAATTCCTTAAAGGAAAAACTTGGTGGGAAAAAGAGGTCAGGACAAATACATCATGGTTTATGACATAATTGTTGAAAATGAAGGATAATATTCGTGTCAACTTCTAGTGCATAATTGGGAATGGTAAACAAGCTTCCCTATGGTTTGACAATTGTTGTACATTAGGCCTTTTAATTAACTTCTTCATAATACAACCACTGGCTCACCATTTTCCTCAAAATTCCAAAGTTTGCTTTATCATCTAGGATAACACATGGAGGGAGGAATTATTGTAATTTTTAGGAATTGCTTAACTAATTACTCTCCTAATAATAAAGCTCAAGAATCTTAACTATGGTTAGGATATCAATAAGGGAAATCCACTATGAAATCTTACAAATACCTTCTAATACCATACCTAAACAAACATTCCTGGGTTGAGATTATCTGTAAAAAAGAAAAATTCTCCTAAAATTTCAACTCTACTATGGGCCTATGGCTAATATCTAAGTTAAGACTCCCAACTCCGAATAGGCTTAACTTTCTCAACAGCTCTAGCCATTACAGACTTTGTAATAAAGCTTCTGAATCCCTCAATCATCTCTTCTTTTCTTCTGATTTTTCTTGGAGCATATAAGACTACATCTAGATTAAACGTTTCTAGGAGCATATAGGGCAACATCTAGATCAAATGTTTCTAGAATGATAAAAACCTAAATTATAAGGAAATATTAGATAGACTAGCAGTGTATCATCCCACAACTTATCTAGGAGATAGAGTATATTGAATAAGTACCTCAAGAAGTATGTTATATATTATTTAAAATGAAATAAATAGAAGAATATTGTGAGGAATTGAAAGAACAATGATCAAAGTTAAGATATACCTTGAGGTATAGATCATGGAGAAATTTATTGTATAAGAGATGTGCAACATTATCAACCTATCTTTAGCTAGATCCTTTAGACTTTAAAAGGAAAAGTAAACAGTTCCAAGGGCGACGGGAAATTGCTAATTATATAGTCAATTTACTGAAGCTAAATAAGATAGCACAAAAAGGGAGGTAATAGACTTACATAAACATAAAAACTAGAGAAAGGAGAAGGAACTCTCAAGCAGGAGACCAAAGCCAGCCTTGGGAATAACACCAAGAGATTCCAACCACAACTTGAACATATAAAATGTAGCTTAACAAGGAATTGGAAAGATCGATAAAATATGCAAAAGGAAACTTTTGGAATGAGAAGTTATAGGGACAAGGATGATTTGGCACACGTGCAGAAGAATACACAGCTAAGCAGTTTATGTATAAGACATTTGTCTATTAGAAAATACTCAAAGAAGCAACTTTTGAGGCCAAAAAGTGGATTAAAACTTAATAGCTCTTTAGGGTATTTAGATGCATGTCTAATGAGACTCACAAATGATCATATGAGTGTTAAGGGTTTCAATTATTCTAGGATTAATATATTCAATTTAGTTCTAAAAAATTAGAATAAAAAAGGTTTTAAAGTATTTTCTTTCATTATGTTAGAAACAATTAATATAATGAGATTATATTAGTTTTTAATGAGACCTAAATTTTTTAAATTTTAAATCCCTTAATTAGATATTAAGTACACATTAAGAACATGCTGGTTGCATTCTATTATTTAAGATTTAAACTAGAGTTCTGTTTATTATAAGGCTTGTTTAGAAAACTCAAGGTCCCTTTAACCTGAATATATTTTTATCTTAAATTAGCATGTCCTATTCAACTAAATTTATATTATTTAGATAAGCAGATTAATGATTATATGAATTTAGAGGTAGGGTTAGAAATAATATATAAGATATATTTTGGTGAAGTATTTTAACAGATCTAGGAGTCATATAAGATGTGATTGATGATAAAGTTGTTATCTACCTAATTTAAATTTAGTTGGTTTATTGAGCAAACTCAAGATCAACTAGATTTAAATGGGATCCTAACCTACTAGGAAATTTTTTGATTTAATAATGAGGGCTATTATTTTGAATAAAATAATGGGAGTAACTAAATATTTATTGAAGTCCTTATTTTATTTATTTTGTGGCATAAACTAATACCTGCTCTTTTATGTCTTTTGGCTGTTAGATAAAATGAGTATTAATGTATCCCTGAGGAGCATCATAGATGCTAACAAGCTTACTGGACCTAATTTCTTAGTTTGATTTCTTAATTTTAGAATTATTCTCAGACAAAAAAAATATATGTTCTTGACATTACTATTCCTCGAAAGCCTAGCTTGGATGTAATTGATAATATTTGGTAGAGATATCAATGTCATATTGATGATGTTCAATCGTTATATATATGATGTAAGCTAGTATGTCTCCTAAGCTTCAGAGACAACATGAGAACATAGATGCTCCTAATATGATTTTGCATCTCAAAGAATTTTTTGGTGCATAAAATAAGGTGAAGATATATTAGATTTCTAGAGCATGACATCAATATAAGATGGTAGAAGGATCTTAAGTGGAGCAACAAGTACAGAAGATAATTATCTATATTAAAAAAAATTAGGCCAATTAAGTCTTGACATAGACTATAAGTTAAGCATTAATCTAATGTTACAATCTCTTAGTTTGAGTTTTTTTACAGTTCAATATGAGCTTCTATATTAACTGAAAGCATGTTTCATTACCTGAATTGATGAATATGCTTAAGTTTATGGAGGGATGCCTTAAAAAGGAACCTAATTTTGTTCTAGTTGTGGATTCTTCCAAAAGTAAGAAAAAGGGCTCTAAGAAGAATAAGAACAGGAAGTAGAAGGCTTATGCTAAAGTAGTAAAGCCAAAAGTTGGTGCCAAGAAGAAGAATAATGATAAGGGAACATGTTTTCATTATCGAGTACATGGACATTAGAAATGGAATTGAAAATTTTATCATGCTAGTCTGAAAGATAAGAGGCTTAAGGAAGTTACTTCTATAGGTATATTTGTGATTGAGATCAACCTTTTTATTTTTGTTCCATATTCTTGGGTATTGGATACTGGATGTGGCAATTGTAATAACTTGCAGATTTTTAAATCATTAAGGAAAGGCAAAGTGAACCTGCCAATTTGAAATAAAGAAAAGGTTAATGCATTAGTTATAAGAACTTGTGATTTACCTTTGCCTTCTAGGATTATAATAGGAATAGATAATTGTTATTTTGTTTTAATAATTATTAGAAACATCATTTCAATTTTATTTATATTTGAATGATTTTTCTTTATTATTAAAAAAAAAAGTCATTTTTATAACGGTGATGTTTATTATGAATCTGGATTAATTACAAATGGTTTGTATAAATTAGATCTTAAAAGGCCAATCCTTAATATAAATATTAAGGAAAGAAAGTTAAGTAACCAAAATTCATCTTATTTGTGACATTTTAGGTTAGTTTATATTTTAAAAACTATAATCATAAAGTTATATAGAGAAGAATATTTGGATCCTTTTGATTATAAATCATATGATAATTGTGAATCTTGTTTATTGGGAATGATGACCAAACAAACCTTTAATGAAAAGATAGAGCGTGCCAATAAGTTATTAGAGTTTATACATTTAAATGTATATGGTCTTATGTCTACTCACACTAGATGTGGATTCTCATATTTTATTATAATTATAGATGATCACTTCAGATATCGTTATGTGTGCTTAATAAAACAAAAGTATGAATAATTTCAGAAGTTTAAAGAATTTAGACTTGAGGTTGAGACACAAGTTAGTAAGAGAATTAAGACATTTAGATACGATCAAGGTGATGAATACTTAGACCATGATCACCTTAGTTTCTTAACAGAGAATAGGATTATCTCACTATGGAATTTTCCTAATACTTTATAATATAATGAATTATCTGAGAGTCGAAATTATAATATATAAGATATGGTATATTTCATGATGAGTCATATAGTCTTTTTGCCTCCTTTTGGGGATATTCCCTTAAAACTACTACTTACCCTATACAAATTAATTAACAAAACGTTATATGGGATATGGACTAGTAGTAAACCAAAGTTTTCCCACTAAGTATTTGGGGATATGATGCTTATATGAAGCGTACAATATTTGGTAAGCTTCAAGCTAAAGAAGATAAATTCAAATTTGTAAAGTATCTAAAAGGCATTATTGAATATTAATTTTACCATCCTCTTAAGCACAAGTTGTTTTCATTAAGGCATGTTACATTCCTAGAAAGAGAATGTATTTTCGAGGAAAGTAGTAGGGATGATAGGTGTAGTTTGTACTATGTTTTTATAGATTTTTAAGTGTACATTTGAGTGTTTCTTAGATGATTATCATGTATATAGGTTTAGAATTACGTTGTTATTAGTGTTTGTGTCATTTAGAGCATGATTTGGGTCTTAATTTTATGTTTCAAGAGGTGTATGATGTGTGTTTAAGTGTATGGAAATAGGAAATTGAAAAAAAAAAGAATTGGAAGCATGGAAGCAGGTTACGATTGTGATAGAGGGTGCAGACAGCGATTCCAGTTTGCGCATCTTTTTGTAATTTTGACTTTTTGGGACTATTTTTGGAACCAAATTAAGTGTAGAAACGTTAGAGAGAATCCTAGAAGCCTTAATAACTATTTAAGAACATAACACACTCCAAAAAAGGAGCCTCCATCTTACCAAATTAGGATTAATGAAGGAAGATCAAGAAAAGCATTAGAGAGTTCCAAGATTTTCAAATTCAGTCCAAATCAAGTTTTTCTTCTTTCCTTTGTTCATTTTCTTTAATATTGATGTATAAACTAGATTTGAAGATGCTATACATGTTTGTGATGTTCTAATTTCCATATTAAAATTTGTTCTTGAGTTGTTTTGTGACTTAACTGTTATTGATTTCAATACGATATTTTGTTCTTGTCATATTTAGGTGTGTTAATACTTTGACAATAAATTGAGAGAGTGAGTCGAAAGTAATCCGATTAGGATGGTTAAAGAGATTTGACGACCTAATAAGTCACACAAATATCAAATTGATAATCATATGAAGAGAGATTTTGTGTGAAAACTTCATTGTTCAATAGATCACTTAAAAACTAGTTGAAAACATTATAGTGGTTTTGATAATCGAGAGATTGCAAAATATGGACTTTCATAATCAATTAGGGTTAAATGATTAGGTCTTGAGGAAGAATAATCAAACCCTTAAAAAATCTAAGACCAACACCCAATTGAATCAATAATGATTAAGGGAGCAAAATAACGATAGAATGAATCCTAAGCTTTTATCCTTGATCATACTTTTGTTATTGTGGCAGCTTAATTGTTAGTTAGTTAAGTGCTCAATTTTATTTGATTTTTTTAATTTATTATTATTCACTTTCATTCAATTCTTATTTTTATGCCTTAGATAAATTTAGGTTCACTTAGTTTTAGCTATTTCCTGATAGGATTGTCACCTTTAATACCACAAACTTACGATCCGTATACTTCATAGGTAAAACTTGCCTAACAAGTTTTTTGCACTATTGCTGGAGAATTAGTTTAGGACTAGTTAAATTCCTTTATGCTAAGGAAATTTTTTCCTTTCTTGTGATTGTGGTACCCAACCATAAGAAATTGAAAACTAGAAAAAAAAAAAAAGGAAGTTTGGACACAAAGTAGAAGACACATTAATTTGGACATCACAAGGAAAGAACGAGGACACAAAGTAGAGTTTCTTTTAGTTAGTTTAAGTTTGAAAAATTTTATTGTGTTTCACGTCAACTTTCCAAAAGCCATATATTACCTTTTTTTAATAACGTTTCTGTTTCTTTAGCACCTTTTGACTTGATTATTATCATATTTGGAGACCTGCTTCTAACGAAATTATGGGTAATTTTCAATATTATGTACTCTTTAATGATGATTTTTCTATATATATATATATATCTTACGTTATAGGTTTTGAATTATTTTCTATTTATTCTCACTTTACAAATGTGATTTACACTCAATTTTCTTGTAAAATCAAAATATTATGTACTATTAATGATATAGATTATAAAGATAAATCTTTCATCCATTTCCTTGATCTCATTTTATGTTCTTTCAATGTGGATCCATCAACTCCTTTACATAATAATTCTGTATTTGCTCACTCATTAGAACCTTATACTCCTTAATATATTCCTCACCATACTAAGTAAGTAAGTTACCCTTATTTCTATCTTTAGGATATTCATGTTAAACCCATAATTATCTCTCTGTATGAACCTCATACCTATCGTGAAGCAAGCTCTAAACCTTTATGAAAAAGAGTAATGACAGAATAATTACAAGCTACTAGTACCAATACTTGGAACATGGTTGATTTACTTCTATAAAAGTTTGTTATTAGTTGTAAATGGGTCTATAAAATTAAGACTCAAGATGATAGACTAGTTTAGATTATAAATTCTAACTTATTATTGAAGGCTTTACCTAGGAGTAAGGTATTGATTATAAGGAGACAATTTCTTATATAGCCCATTTAACCTTGGTCTATAATCTTATTATGATTGCTTCTAACAAACGTTGACCATTATTTCAAATAGATTTCAAGAATGCCTTCTGTAATAGCGATCTTATAGGAGAAGTATAATGATTCACCTAATAGGACTTATCACCTTCATAAAGCCTTATATGGATAAAAGTAAGCTTCTCGAGCAAGGTTTTTCAAATTTAACTTCACTATTGACTGGTTTGGCTTTCAATCCAATAGTTATGACCATGCTTTGTTCCTTAGTAAAACAAATTAAGGGTACTCTCATCTTTTTCTATATGTTAATGATATGATGATTATTAATAATGACACTCAAATTATCTCCACTATTAAATATTTTAACCATCAATTGTTTAGGATGAAGGATTCAGATAATTTCAATGATTTTTTAGGTTTTGAAGTTTCCTTTAATTCCTCTAATTATTACCTAAACAATTAAAATATGTTGTTGATGTTATCTCTCATGTTAGTATTACTGATACTAAAATGATTAATACTTGATTAAAACCTAAAATTTGTTTTTTAGCTACTAACGAGACTCACCTTAATGATAGTATTCTCTATCGTTAACTAATTGGCAACCTTATATAACTTATCATTACTCATCTTGATATTGCCCATACTATTCACATTGTTAGCCAATACTATTCACATTGCCCATACTATTCACATTGTTGTTTTTTAACATACTTAAGTACATCAAAGGTACTTTATTTCATAGTTTTCACTTTTTTAGCTCATCCTCACTAAAATCGAGAGTATACTTTGATTTTGATTAGATTGTAGACCCCAATGAGCTTTGCTCCACTACTGATTATTTTTTCTTTCTTAGTGTATTTCTCTTTTTTTGGGTATAACAAGAAACAACAGTTGTCTCTTGCTCTAGTATAGAAATAGAATATTGAGCTTTTGTTGACACTATCTTTGAGCTCTTATGATTTTAATCGTTACTTCAAGATATGGGTATTAACTCCTCCTCTACAACTCCTCTTTATTATGGTAATCAAAGTATTATACAAATTACTCATATGGTATCTTTTATGAGCGCACCATAAATATTAAGATTGATTTTCATTTTATATGACATCATATACTTCAAGGCATAGTCTAACTTGTTCCTATCTCTTCGTAATCTCAAATTGCATAAATCTTTATCAAATCATACTCTCCTTGTTATTTTCAAAATCTTATTTTCAAACTTAAGATAACAAATTCCTTACCATATTTAGAAATGTTAATATATATGTAATTAATATGTTGAACTTAAATTGTAAGTATAATTGATATGTTAAATTTTAGTAATTAATTAGTATGCAATTATAAGTGATATCTTGATTATCTTTCATATTTGTATAGGCACTCACTAGTGTAAATACCCCTTACATAATATTTACTACAGTAAAAAATAAAGAACATTTTCTCTCAAAGCTGCTTTCTTATCTTTAAGAGGATTAATATATGTGATGCAAAGTTATGTCCTTATCACGAAAATTATGATGTATTACTTATTATTTTTATTTTCTCTTTTTGGTTTTTGAACTATATGTGTGTGTGTGTACTCTTGTTTGATCAATAATAATTAGAAAAAAAGGTTTTATCTCTTTCAACTTGGTATTAGAGCCTTTCATTTTGAAAAAAACCTAGCCGCCATCTTTAGGCCGACCTACATGCCGGCAACGACATCCTTTCGATTTTCTCCAGTTCCTCCTTTCTATCTATTTGCAATCTCTGTTCTTGCTAAATTAATATTCTCCACGTTGGTCACAAAGCACAAAGCAAAGCAAACCAACTTTATGTCTCCATAAGGCTTAACAATTTCTAGTACGTTTAAGGTGCAATCGTTTGATTGGATAGTTTGCTCCTAGCGAGTTTCCACTAGGACATTTATGGGATATTGAATAAACCTTGCACAGTGGGTAACTCGGTCGCTGCACATTGATTAAGTAATGGCTGAAGAGACACCTTTCACGATGGTTACATTAGAGAGGTTGATTAGTAAATCAGCAGAGACTCAATTGAAACTAGTACAGGCAACCCAAAATAGTGGAAACCAAGACAACTCGAGTAGTGAGAGTGTTTCTTTGAATCCTCTCTAAGTGTCGGTAAAGGTGGATGGTGCTTCCACCTATTTGACTTGGTCAGCAAATACCCGATTGATGATTCATAGTCAAGGGTTAGATGGTTATGTTGATGGAACAATGTTGAAACCACTGGAGGGTAGTCCCATGATTAACTAGTGGGAGGTGGAAAATTCGGTGGTCATGGCATTCTTGTTTAACGCGATGACTCCCAAAGTCTTTAAAACGATTCAGTTGTTGAAAACGGCGAAGGATGTTTGGGATGTACGGTTGCTAACATGTATCATAAATATGGTTAAAAACCACAAGCATACGAGATTCATTGTTAGCTACGACAATTATAGCAAAGGGGCAGTCAGTCACAGAATACTTGACAAAACTTACTAAGTTGTGGTCCGAGGGAGATCATTTTTGTTCATTCAATCCGAAATGTCTAAATGATGAGAAGGAATAATAACAGTTCTTAGATATTTAGCAAATTCAAGATTTTTTGTATGGGCTTAATTAAGAGTTTGAACCAAATCGAGTTCACCTTTTATCATGAGATTCTCTTCCTTCACTCAACCAGGTGATTTCAGTTGTAGTTAACGAGGAGACGAGTATCTTCCATGCCAACCTCTTTGAATCAGTCAGCTCTTTTCATCCAGAAGGAGGTGGACACAAGAACATGCTTTTAATGTAGACAAGTAGGGCACGTTAAACCCAACTGTCCCTTTCCATCATAGCCTGGATAGATTGGTGGTCATGGGGGTGCTAGATGGGGTGGTAGGTAGTGGCTCCAGGGGACATGGTAGGGCCTGTGGTGGTGGTTTAGGTGGCAACAGTCGAGGGAAAGCGTCAACTCAGGCTAACATTTATGAGGAGGTAAAAGAGGTACTTTAGGATGCATCAGATTTTTTTTCTCCAAATGATGCTAAGACTTTGAAACAACTATTGGATGAATATCGAGCCCTAACACATAGAAGTACTGCTACCGATTTGGCTAATCAACCCTCTAATTTTTCTTCCCTTGCTCAATCATCAGCTATTGCTTATAATGTTGCCTATGACCATTTAGCTCCTTGGTGTGTTGACACCGAAACCTCGAAACATATGACTAGAGACTCTAAATTTTTTTCTATTTACCATCCTTGTACTCATTCTGAGTCGGTTCGTATAACAAATGGTTCACATACCCCTGTTGAAGGAAAAGGAACTATTCGATGTACAACGACTTTATAATATTTCCTTCATGTCCCATCCTTTCCTATTAATTTATTATCTATTAGTACTCTAACCAAGGATCTAAATTATTGTACGATGTTTTGGTTGTTTGCACCAGAGCAACGATTGGGACTAGTAAAGAGCGTAATGGATTGTACTATCTGGACAAAGAAGGAGGAACTGAATGGAAACAAAGGTGATGGTGTTGAGAACTGAAAAGGATGGTTGCAATCTTTTATTAGAGCATCATAGATTAGGTCATAATTCATTTCAAGGTTTGTGTAGGATGTTTCTTGAGTTTGCTCAAGTTTGTAATAAAAGACAACTAGTTTGTGATGAATGTGAGTTTGCTAAACATACTCGGAATTACTATCTGAAAATTGGAAATAAAAATGCACATCAGTTTGATGTGGTTCATTCAGATGTTTAGGGTCTAAGTAAAATATCTGCAATTGGTAGTTTTCAAAGGTTTATTACATTTATTGATTGTTTCAGTAGATGTACTTGGGTGTATCTCTTACATAGGAAGGACGAGGTTTTTGATTGTTTCAAGAAGTTTCACAAGATGGTGAAAACTCAGTTTGGGGTTACAATCAAAGTGCTTTGATCAGATAATGGAACGGAGTACACCCGAAAGGATTCTTGAATGAGAGAAGGAAGTGAGGAATCCTCTTTTCGACTCTGACACTGACTCTCCTATTCCAATCGTTGCTTTTCTTTCTGTTACTTCGAAAGTAGCAGCTTCAGCTTCATCCCCATAATCCATTTTTCTTTTAGGAGAGTTCGCAGACCTACCCCCAACCTAGAGTAGCTAGGTGGGGAAGTAACCATTAACTATTGACTATGAATTCATGAAGGTCAGGAACTAGATTTGAACTGGTGACATAAGGATGATCTGGTATGTATAGAATGAAAACTTCATTCATGATTCTACGAGAATTTTTATGAAAGCCTTTCATTTGCTTCTCTTCGATGGAAGTTTTATTTTCCCAGAATGTATCCTAATTTTTGGCCTAATTCTTCTTCTGATGATTGCCTTAACCTCTGATCAAAAGAAAGGTCTCCACTTACTGCCAATAGTCTTTCTTCACAATAATTATGATGGAGAAAATACCAAGTCAAATTGAATGGATTCAAAACGCTAGATGGTTATCCAGAATGATTGGGCGTAAAGTTTCTGTAGGTGGATTATTTTTTTTCCAATAGCTCTTGGGGAAGATTAGCCTGTTATCCCTAAAGTAACTTTTATCTATTGAGCGACGACCCTTCCACTCGACACTGTCGGATCACTAAGGCCGACTTTCTTCCCTGCTCGATGGGTGGGTCTTGCAGTCAAGCTCCCTTCTGCCTTTGCACTCGAGGGCCAATCTCCATCCAGCCCGAGGAAACCTTTATACGCCTCCGTTACCTTTTGGGAGGCCTACGCCCCGTAGAAACTGTCTACCTGAGACTGTCCCTTGGCCCGAAGGTCCTGACACAAGGTTAGAATTCTAACTCTTCCATAGTGGTATCTCACTGATGGCTTGGACACCCCCCCCAGAAGGGGGTATTCTTCACCTTCCACCTAAGTTGCGCAGGAAAGGCCCAAAGCTAATCCCAGGGAACAGTGAATTGACTCGAAAAATAAAATAGTTAAATGAATAAAAAAATCTAAAGGAGGTTCATGGCCGGGGGTAAAGAGAACCAAGTAAGGGTAATTTTGGAATGTACCAATTGTGTTCGAATGAGTGTTCATAAGAAATCAACAGCTATTTCTAGATATATTACTCAAAAAAATCGACACAATACACTTAGTCGATTGGAATTGAGAAAATTTTGTCCTTATTGTTGCAAAATTCATGGGGAAATCAAAAAATAAATGCAATCGATTCCCCGAGGGCCGCTTGGATACAAATATCTATTCTTCCTCGAATTTTTCATTGAGAGGGAAAGGAGTTAATCTAATCCTTTTAAGAAATAAAGTTTTGATCAGAATATGATCCGAGGGATCCCTTAACTATTAGGGATACTAGAACAAATCGCATTTACCATTAAACTATACCCGCTATGATGCGATTATTGTATATAAATGAACATTTAGTCGAGATAAAATAATTGGGTTGAATTAAAATAGAATATTATTCATTGCAGGTTTGTTATTCGTCAGCACGAGTTTAGCTTACGATGTTTTTGGAAGCCCCTGTCCAAATGAATATTTTACAAAGAGTCGACAAGGAATTCCATTAATAACTGGCTGTTTTAATCCTTTGGAACAACTTCATAAATTTTGTAGATTTTTTTAGTAGGCCCTAGTGACCCTAGATAGAACCTGTCCAATTTTCACAGTGCGATGATTGGCTGTTCACAGACTAGCTATACCTACCGTTTCTTTTTTGGGATCAATATTAGCAATGCAGTTCATCTAACGATAATCTTAATACGAATTAATTATAGAGCTATGACACAATCAAACCCCAATGAACAAAATGTTGAATTGAATCGTTCTGAGGCGACGAAGGGATCGTACCATTCGAGCCTTTTTTTCATACTTTTCCTGGAGTTCTGGAGAAAGCTACAATCAATAGGATTTTCCTAACCTTCCCTTCCCGAAAAAAAGAACGTGAAATTCTTTTTCCTTTCTCCAAGGACCAGGAGATTAGATCTAGCAGTAAAAAGAATGCTTGGCTGATAAATAACTCACTTCTTAGTCTTCGACCCCCTCTAATTACTTGACTGAACAGAGCATAATTCATCAAATCATATGTGTTGATACACCTGCACAAAATGGAGTCATAGAGTGTAAGAATTGCCACCTTTTAGAGGTGACACGATCCTTACTCTTTACGATAAAGGTCCCAAAATTTTTATGGGGAGAAGCGGTTCTTATAGCTGCATATTTAATAAATAGAATGCCCCTTCATACTCTCTCATACAAGACACCTTTGGAGTTACTTTAATAGTGATAGGTAATTTTCCAAAATTTAAATTAAAACCTCTTATCCTGCAAAATATACAAATCAGAAATCTCAGTATAGATAGGTATCGTCCCATAGGGATTGGTTAGTCACCGAAATTATCCAAATTTTGTTTTGTTCAAGAAACTCAAATAATTAGATTTGAAAGATCCAAAATATAAAAATTAAGATTCATACATACACACTTTAGGGTTGTCATAAAAGTAAGAACACAAATTTAGAAAATGGTGAATCAAAGTATCAATTTAACAACTTAGGATTGTCATTACCTAACTATGTATTCTCTAACTTTAGCAATGTTCACTATGTTTTGTTCAAAATTTCATAATTCCCTAGTTCTTTCACTCTCATTACTTGAACCAAATAAGCCCTATTTAATGATGTAAATGAAATATGTAAGCTCTCACTTCCCATTTTTCACTTAACCATTAAAAGTATATGAACAGATTTTGGACAACCACTTTTCCATTCAAGATTTCTCTCCAAATGGCAAGGTAACTTGATATATGGAGTGTTCTTGGTGTAAGCCCACTATCATGGCACTTACTAACATATTTTTTAACTCCATATCTCTATGTGAGCTAAGTATGGACAGCCATATACCATAAACATCAAACAACATCAAACACATTCATAACATTGAATAAAGTGAGGTACTACATAGTTTAAGCAATAACAACCCTAATAACTACTTAGAAATCCATCAAAATCTCATCCAACATGTTCATAACATATCCATACATCCTTCTCAATCAACAAAATACAACAAAGAAGCAAGAAAAGAGAAGAAGTAAGGCTTATATGTTGAAGAGCTGGAATTCTATGGTGGCAGCTTTGTGTTTCCTTAAAATCCTTTGATTCCACCTTGAATTCTCTTGGTTTTTCACTCAAAAATGTGTTCTTCTCTGTCCCTTGGATATATTGCACGACCTCTTCTTTTCTAGGGTTTAAAATTGAGTTTTTATATTACATTTAATGCTTAAAACGATGTAGGAAGGAGGAAGTTGTCAGTTGGAATTTTCCAAAAAACTCTATTTTTTTCTTGACTTCAATTCGTGATATCTTATTGATTTCTTATCCAAATTGGGCCATTATTTCACCAATTTGAAACTGGATTTCTCCTCTTTCTTTTGGATCAAAAACAAAAAATATCCAATAAGAGTTGTATCTTGCAAAAGCTTAACATTGGTGATGAGTCGGCCCAGGAAAATTCTAGCTTTCCTTTGGGTCATATGACTTGCTTTCTCTTTGGTTCTTCTATCATTCCATCCCTCAAAACCACCTTAAAACCTATTGATTGACAACAAAATTGATCACTTAATCATGCCCAAAACATATGCAATTCATACCAACATAATGTAAGAAAAAGATGAGCAACAATGCCATGCAAAACCTAATCTTAAAGACCTAATTCACACACATTCATGCATATTCACATACATTCATACATAACCATGCAATTATATGAAACTAAGACAAAACAAAAGCTAAACAAGTTAAAAACAATCAATTTTTCACAATTAACTAGAAAATTACCTTAAGAAAAGTATGTACAAATGCCACTTATCAGATACCAAGTTGAAAGAGATAAAACCCTTATTCTAATTATTATTGATCGAAAAAGAGTACATATGTGTATATATATATATATATATGGTATCAGAGCCTAGACCTTTAAGGTTTTTCGATATATTTATGTTAATTAAGTTATTATGTTTATGTTTTTATCTTGTTAGTATTGAGATATGTTTTATATTACTTCGTATTTATATAACTGCATGTATAATAGCAAGAAATGAATAAAGATTTTAGAATATTGCAGGAAGAAGATAATTCTTTAAAACTAGATAAAGAGATAATTGAAATACAAAAAACCATAATATATTATTGGCAAAAAAATTTACAATATTGTGAAGAGATGAGTTTAGATTTAGAATCATTAATAAATCATAAAATAAGTATAAAATCAGATAAAGAAAAACAGATAAGTATCCTAGAACAAGGAGATAATGAAATCATAAAAAATCCTTTTAGAATACAT
>JANZLH020000086.1:1909559-1926637 GCA_026770325.2 Erythroxylum fimbriatum | reverse complement strand
AGTCGGTATGCAAATAGGAAAGATAAGTTCAAGCAGGAGGTATGATAGTATGGGCTCGGCTCTGAGGTCATGACATGAAAAAAAAAAATTCATGGCTAAATTAGGGTTAATGGATTGACCCTTTCACGGTAAGATGATCACGATACACGATTACGATTCAAAAGTTGGGTTCCGGGAACGGGATCTGACAGGTCACCCTTCCTTTTCCCTGTTACTAACAGATGTCTTGTTTTCTGTTCCTTTATACAAAAATCAACGTCAGTAAATTCATAGTTGACAGGAAACTGAGAGGTTAATTGACTTATTGAAAGCAACTTTTTTTCATATTGGAATTAAAAGAACATCATGAAGAGGCAAAATCTTTTCTTTTTGCTTAATATATGAATCACCAATACTTGTTATAGGTATCGAAGAACCATCTCCAATTATGATTGCATCAGGTCCGAAGTATTTATGAATATTAGTCAACATAACTTGCTTTCCTTTCATGTGATTTGAAGCTCCTATATTAGAAGTCTGTTATGTTTCGACAATGGAGTTGTCTAAAGTGAGAGCTACAAGAGCTTGTGGAATTTCATCATTTTGAGTTGTTCGTTTTGGTATCCACTAACAGATTTTAGCAATATGGCCTAGTTTCCCACAATATTGACATGTTTCATTGCGATATAGGTCTCGCTCTGTTGCTGTCATACGTCGTTCTCTTGGAGGTGGTGGTCATCGTTGGTATTGTGTAGCTGATGTTGAGTCTTCTGGATAGCTTTGATTTTAGTTTCAAAACTGTTGTGCTTGAAATCCACGAACTGAGGAAGTATAGGTACTGTTGCGATTCCTTGAACTAGTACTTTGAGATTGTTTCTGTTGCTGGCTATAAAAGGCTAAATGTGAAGTGAGGTGAGACAAAGACGCATCTGGTTGGTTTAAAAACCAGTTTCGACGTTGATCAAGATTTTGCAATTGCGAGATTAACGCAAAGTAAGTTGGTCTTGAAGGTTTCAACATCGTTGTTGTAAAGGTTGTGTACTAAGACTTGTGAGGAGACAGAAGTCTTTTTCTTTATCTGTTATAGGTTTTCCGATAGTAGCAAGATTGTCACACAAACCTTTAAAGACGCATATGTGATCTCCAATGGTCTTGTTATCATCCTTACAAAGATAAGTCAGTTGTTGTCATAGTGTAAACTCTTGCTCTTGAGAGTCTTGTGCATAAGCATCTTTCTGTGCTCCCAAACTGCATGTGCTATGTTTAAGCCAATGACAAATCCAAGAGCTTCTTTACAGAGGGTTTCGATGATCCAACCCCGAAGAAGGTGATCTGACTTTTGCTAAGTAGTGAATTCTTTTATCAACTATGGTGTGGTGTTTTTGGTGCTTGAATCTAAGGTAGTATATTTTGTTGAAACTGGTGTTTCAATAGTGAGATGACCAACCAAATCTTAGCTCTTTGCTAATCGTCAAGCTTGTTCTCTCCATAATGGATAATTGGATTGAGTGAGTTTTAATGTGGCAAAATTTCCAACATTCAAAGACAATGAAGTCGTGGATCTAATACCAAGAGAAAAAAACAGTGGTGCAGATAAAAGAAAAGAGAAAAAGCAGAGGTGCAGTAAAAAGAAAGGAGAAAAAAGCAGAGGTGCAGTAAAAAAAGAATCTCGTTATTATGGAATTGATTCTTGTCTTTCGAATGATGATTACAAGCCTAAAAAGGATTAATACATATATAGCACTTGTACCAGATAAGGAATGAATAGTTGCAGCTTCCTTTTTCTAATAAACTACTACATCTAATGAACTACCACTTTAGTAGGAATTTGTTACGCTTTAGAAGTCTTTGTCACCAACCATATCTCCTTTGATAACTTTGTGATTACGATCAACCTTATCACTCCATGTTTTGTGGGAGTTCTTATGATCATCCTTATCACTCCATGATTTGCTCATAGTATCATCTTTATCACTCCATGGAGGTTGTAGATTGTTAATAGAAATAGGTATTATATTACCGTTATTGATGATTTCAGTAGAAAAAGTTGGGTGCATATTTTTAAAAAAAATCAAAAGCCCTTGATAAATTTGAGGAGTTCAAAGCAATGACAGAAAAACAAAGTAGGCAATATTTAAAGATACTTAGATCTGATAGAGGAGAAGAGTACACATCAAAGTTGTTTGAAACATTTTACAAAGAGCATAGAATTGTTCATCAATTGACAGCTTCATATACACCACAACAAAATGGCTTCGCAGAAAGAAAGAATCACACGATTCTTAATATGGCGAGAAGCATGGTGAAAGGAAAGCACTTAACGAAAACTTTTTGGGCTGAAGCTATTCTATATGATGTTTATTTGCTAAATCAGTGCCCAACAAAAAGTGTAAAATTCAAACCAAATGAGACATGGAGTGGTAGCAAGCTAGCAATTGGACATCTCAAGATTTTTGGATGTATTGCATATGCCCATATTTTCGATCAAAAAAGAAATAAATTAAATGAAAAAGGTGAAAAGTGCATATTTATTGGCTATGAAAAGAGCAGTAAGGTATATAAATTGTACAACCTTTTGACCAAGAAGGCGATCATCACACGAGATGTCAAATTCAATAAAGTAGATTATTGGAAATGGAATAAAGAAGATAAGAAAGTTCAAGGATTATTTTTCGATGATGATAAAGATGATGACACCAACACACAAGATGAACAAGGAGATGAACAGACTCCTCCACAGAACTCTACTTTAACAATTCCTGCATCAACACCATCAACTTCATCACATAGCAATAGTAGCGGTAGCGATTCGGGGGGAACACCTATAAAAATGCAGGGTCTACATGATATATATGATACCACAGAACAGGTACAAACAACATTTGATTACTCATTGTTTCGTTTAATGGGAGAGTGTGATCCATTAACATACAAAGAGACTATTGAAGATGAGAAGTGGAAAAAGGCCATGAATGAAGAAATTGCTACGATCAATAGAAATGACACTTGGGAACTAACTAATCTTCTGAAAGTACACAAGACAATAGGAGTTAAGTGGGCGTACAAGACAAAGACTAATCAAGAAGGAAAGGTTGAAAAAGACAAGGCAAAATTAGTCGCTAAAGGGTATAGGCAGAGAAAAGGAATTGACTATGAAGAAGTGTTTGCTCTAGTTGCAAGAATTGATACTATTAGACTTCTTATAGCACTGACAACATAAATAGATGGAAGATGAATCAGATGGATGTGAAATCACCTTTCTTGAATGGATACCTAGAAGAAGAAGTCTACATTAAGCAATCACTAGGATATATTAAAAAGGACAAGAAGGCAAAGTCTATCGTCTGAAGAAAGCTTTGTATGGATTAAAGCAAGCTCCACAAGCTTAGAGCATGAGAATAGATAAGTATTTCCAAAAGAATGGTTTTGTAAAAAGCCCACATAAGCATGCCTTCTACACAAAGAAAAATCAAGATGGTGACATTATGAATGTGTGTCTATATGTGGATGATATGATCTTTAAGGGAAATGATCTTAGTATGTTCAGTGATTTTAAGAAAGTTATGACTGAAGAATTCAAAATGACAGATATTGGTAAAATGTCATACTTCTTCAACTCAAGAAAAAATAAATGGGAGATGAAATATTTATGTCGCAGAAGAAGTATGCAGAACAAATCCTGAACAAGTTTAGAATGAATGATTGCAAGCCAATGGCTACTCCATCAGAAACAGGTGTAAGATTGGGAATGAATTCAAATAGTGAGTTAGTAAATCTGATACTGTTTAAGAGTCTAGTCGGAAGTCTGAGATACTTGATTCTTACACTAACAAATATTATGTATGCAGTTGGATTGGTCAGTAGATATATGGAGAAGCCAAAGCAAGATCACTTTATTGCAACAAAAAGAATTTTAAGATATGTTCAATGTACAATAAACCATGGTCTATTTTATACACATTCTCAAGATTTAAAGTTGATTGGATATTCAGATAGTAATTATGGTGGAGACTTAGATGATCAAAAGAGCACCTCTGGATATGCATTTCATATTGGATCAGCAATATTTTCATGGTCATAAAAAAGTAATAAATAGTTGCTCTCTCGACGTGTGAAGTCGAGTATATCGCTGCAACAGCATGTACATGTCAAGCAATATGGTTGAATAATATTTTGAGTTATATCACCTATAAGAAGTCTAATTACAATATACATTGACAATAAGTCCGCTATATTACTTGCGAAAAATCTAGTATCACGTAGCCGAAGCAAACATATAGACATGAAATATCATTTTATTCGAGAGCAAGTGAAAGACAAAACTGTAGAGTTAATTCATCGCAGAATTGAAGATCAACTTGTGGATATTTTTACAAAGTTGTTGAAGACTGATGTATTTCACAAACTCAAAGAAAAGCTTCTCATGCAAAGTCAGGTTTGAGGGGGAGTGTTAGAAGATAAACCTGACGGAAACTTATAGGTTCTTTTAGATACAGCAGTTGAGTATAACTATTGTCTTTCTTTTGATGGCTGTCAACGTTAATTTATTATGGCTATTTTGTAGTTGTTTATTAGCTATCAACTTGGCTATGTTTTAGTTGTCTTTAGGCTACTGAAGTCAATGAATAAACCAACGGTGATGGCTATAAAAAGGCTTGTATGAGTAATGTTTTGGAAGTGAAAAGACTGAAAAAGTAGAGAAAAAAAACAAGAGAGGTAAAGCTGCAAGTTATTGTTATATTATCAATATAAACATTGTTTGATTTGTAGTAGTTAGTCTGTCACACCCTAAAGGGCATCTTAGCACTATCGCCAAATATTTAACACTGTTACATACATAATTGTGAGTCGAACTCCCAACCTTGCTTAAGCGAAGACCAACCCCTTATCACTAGGAGAGGTGGTCTCACACAAGTGGATGGCTTAGATCCACTTGGACAGGGTTGGTACTGGGTAATTTGGACAGGGGATTTGGGGTGGGTTCAGGAGACCTAAACTCTTGTTGTAGCCGGTGCTGACCTTGAGCCTCTGCTTCAGCTTTTTGGAATAGGGTTTCTACGTATTGTTGGTATCAGTGTAGCGTTTGATTAAAACCTGGCTAATTATCAAATCCCAGAAAAGCTTAAGTCCATCAATGGAGGATATAGGCAGAAAAGTAAATTAGTCCTGAAATTACTGTATACAAATAAAATAAAATTTTCAAATTCTTATGCAACTTATTCATTCTTTGATGCAAATTCTCTTTTAGCCTAGGCTAAAAGAAGTGCAATTCTTTGTTAAGTGAATTATTTAAAATACATAATTTATATTTGATAATTTAATTAATATACACTCAAAAAAATTATAAATTTTAGTATCGAAATAATAGCAATAGCAATAATAATAAATTTGACAAGTACATGTCTAAACTATAAGTGATTGCAAGCCACAAAAAACCAAATTCTTGACTTAGCTAAGTGATATCATTCTCTTTCGGGGAACTTTGTAAAATAATCAATTTTTATAAATTAAAATAAATTAATTAATTTTTATTTAACAATATTCTTTTTAATTAAATTTCAAATTAATTCTTTTATGAGCAAGGATAATATCCTTTAATTATATTTCAAATTCTTTAATTTTATTCAATTTTTAACCGATTTTATGATGATTTAAGATCAGTTGAACATTTTAAACCTTAATCCTTTTATTTTATCGATTTAACTCTCAGTTCAGTTTTTAAAACATTGAACTCAATCTATTCTTTTCTTGTTACTGAAAATGTTATTATTATTACAAAATTTTAAAAATATTTTTCATTTAATAGTGATAATAATCACTGAAACCCACTAATTATTGCCTAATTACTTTATTTCTTTACACCTAATGGAAAAGTTAACTTTTGTAGATATTACTTACAAGTACCATTTGAAGATAATACTTACACGTACTTGAAGATCATGAGAATGATGGATCATACAAACAAGGTTCAAGGAATTCAGAATTTGCCAAAAGCTTGCTTTATATACTTTATCATACACCATGAAACATCTCTTTCATGAAAATTTTCCTAATTTTTTTTTATCATGTTCTCTATTCAATTTCAGTAATTTATGATTTTTCTTTTTTATTCAATTTCCTAAAATTTCTATGATGTGGAGGCTGCTGTGCTGACCCTGAATAATGCCAGCACTGAGGTCCACCTACTTGGGAACATCCCCAAGACCCTTCTTTTTCAGTGGATCAAAGGTTTTTTTTTTAATCACAGCTCATCACGGGTTGAATATATAATTTACGGATTATTATATATTCTTAAAAAATTATTCTGTTAATTCGTAATTATTAACTCAGTCCCAATATTTGTTCGAACTTAGTCTTAAAATCTGATCCAACTCGAACAATAATGGAAGTTTGATGTAGGCAATCAAACATTAAGACTGCTTTCATTTACTTGGTCTGTCCCAAATTGTCTGGAGATACCTTCTCTTGTCATCATTGGAAACCAAGCGAGAGACATGAGGCTTGTCCCACCATTGATGATGATGACGTACCTTAGCAACAAAATTTGGCAGTACCATCGGCTCTCGTGACCAGCTGTTTGAAGATTACAGTAGCTTAACAGCCCAAGACATGGTTTTTTTTTTCTTTTTCTTTTTTTGGGACGTACAATAATGCAGCATGCTAGGGTTCCTGAGTAAGAAGATGTCAAACAAGTACCTATCAGCACCCAAAAGAACGCAACCCTTATCTTTCTATGTGGAAACTGTTGGAAAGTTGAAGGTGTTCCATGTCATTTTTAGGCACTTCGAAGCTCAACGAATTTGCAGATGAATCATGGAACTGGAAGCACGTTTGTTCTTATCCATGTGGTTTCTCGTTTATTCTGATAACTATAGCTACACAAGCCAGTTATTGAATCAAACTTGTTTGCAAACTTCAACTTTGGCCAACTTCTGCTGTGAATTTCGGTTTGAAATTATCAGTAAAAAAAAAAAAGTTTAAATTCACTGAACCAACTCTTCCCAGAAAACAGGAAGGACGATTAAATAATTGATGCATCACCTTTTCCTTCAGGTCAAGTCGATGATAAAGGAACAATAAATAAACAAAGAGACAGTTCACTCTGAAAGGATGTTCATTGCGTGTTACAAGTGTACGAGTTCAGATCTTTTGTCCAATTTTATGGTATTTTATTTTGTCTAATAAATCTTAGCCACTTATTTATGTGAGCTCTGTATGGGTCCTATAAAAATAAACGTGGAACCTGCATAAATAAATATTTGAGATTTATTGGACAAAATAAGACACCATCAAACTAGACAAAAATCTTCTGTCCAAGTGGGTTGTCTCGTAATTGTCATAAGAAATGAGTGCAAATATGTTGGAGAAACACATGTTTTATCCGATCAGCACATTAAATGCGATGATGCCTTGAGAATATAAATGCCGGCCATCAAAATTTTGCTAATTCATGATCTTTTTTACAATATAATAATTAATAAATTAACCTGATACGAATTAAGAACTCTGACTTAAGAACTCTGACAACAGGGTCACGGGAATAATAGGAAACCACCTAATTTATAATTAAAAATATATATGTTGACCTTCAAAATTTATTAATTAATTAGATTTAAATAATTATAATGATTCTATGTACTATTAATAAATTATATATCCAACAATTAATTACATTTAAGTAAATTTTGGAATTATACTGGTTTAGCCGGATTCTGCTGAGGTTGAACGTCTTTGACTTGATCCATAGTCAGTGCGATTCTGGCTGTGAGACAGATAACGGCGGGCCGGGAATTGTTTCCCGGGAGGCCCCTCCGACGCTCAAGTCAATATTTTTGTAGAGTTTTAGGCTGCTGTAACAGAGAAAGGCAGGATTGAATTCTCGTACCTGAATCACAATAGAATAGTACCTTATATACCTGGAGTTGCCGCTAAGTTTAGGTCTTTACGTGAGTCATTGTGTTTGCATGGGAGTCTAACTCCTGATGGGCCGAGCGGGCCGTGGACGAATGAAGATGGGCCTGAGCCTAGCACAGCCGACCCAACCAGTAATCGAATTTGAAATGGAAGAATTGGATAGCCAAAGCACCTGTTGCACTCGTAAGGCAGTAGGAAAGCGAGAATATACAGTATGCATGTTAATTCTTGAAGTGTAAATGATAAATGAGGGTGAATCAGCACCTCGTATATGTTCATATTATATCGTAACCGTAAGAGTCACGTTAATAATTTTGATGTCTTTGTCTTAAGTCATAGATACAATACAAATGACAAACAATGGAAGGTAACAAATACTTAAATCATTATCATTATTTTTGTACTTATCCACCCACATAAGTAACTAACAGCTAAAGAAAGGATGAAGAAGTATGAAAGTGCACAAGGTCTTGTTATGTCACTGAAAAATACCACATTAATAAATAATACGATGCATATGCCAAACTACCCCGTGACAACCGAAACATGCATTTTGTATTTCCTTTAATTTCCCAATGAAGATTCTTATCTAACCATGTAATATGCATTATTATTAAATTTCCTAAATTTAATTCTTTTTTTGTTCAAGAGGTTAAAGGCTCGGGCTTTACATATATATATGTAAAGAATGAATGGATAGATATTATGAAAATAAAACATGCTTGCTAATTAGTTTACATGCCTTTATTTCGGATATCAGTACAGTATTTATGTATGATATATGTACGAAACACGTACGTACTAATGTAATTTCTCCTTTTACAATTTAAACTTGTTGGATTAACGAGTTAAGTTAATGAGAAGTATATTTATTACCAGCGAGGTTCAAATTGGCAGTAATTTGTGTAAAACCAACATTTAGGATCTATCTTTGGTGGGGTAGTTGGCTTAATTTCTTTTGGAGTTGTGAATTGATGGATCGGAATAACCCTTTTAAATAAAGTTGATATAAAACGAACAACTATCAAGCAACTGCAAGTCAATCATTAGTCTATCAAATTGAAGTCGATCTAAACCCGTAACTCGTTTATCACAAAATTAAAGTTTATTATTCATTTCTGTTTCTATTTATTTGTCATTTTTTCCTCCTAAAAACTCATATTTACCTTATATTTCAGTTTATTTCATCTATTTTTCGACCATCTTCGTAAAACTAATGACTAGCGTATCTAATTTTAATTTGGTCCAAAACAATACAATAGGTCTAATTTAATACTAAAATCGAAAGTACAAAGGACCGTTTCCACTTTCATTTCTTTTTTTTTTGTTTTTCAGTTTGGGCATAAAGGGTCAAGATACATATTATATTCAAAGTAGCATATTTCCACTTCTAGGGTTAGAAATCTCTAAATACGACAAACAATATAAAAATTGCATGATTTCCTTTGAAATGTACATAACAGTATCGAAATAAAAAAATATTTGATCTATCTAATTAGCAGAACATGGTTAATACTTAAAAAGAGATATGTGTAATGCATAACAAGAGCCTTAATTACCCGTCTAGGATCAAACGTGAAGGTGAATAAATAAATAAAAATGCAGAAAATATCTAATTTGTTTTCCATATCTTCAAACAAGCTTTTCAATGTCAAAACCTTTGAGCTTTCTCAACAATCTTTACAAAAGTTGCTTATCCGAATGTCGTCAACGTCTTTTTACATCTTTCTTAACATGTGAATCTCTTAACGAGTTAAAGAATCCAAACATTCTCGAGCTTACTTAAATAGACAACAGGAGACCTTGCAACTATATATAGTAACGATATTGGGCCTCCTTATCATAGGCTCAATGCATCTCTGGCCCACCTAATTAGGGTCTATTTTTTTGTTGGACTTCAGCTCATTAAACTAGATCCTTCATCAGACTTCTTTATTATCTTTAACCGATCAATTTCCTTAACCATAAGATCGTTTAAATCGTAATTAATTAGTGTCTAAATTCGAAAAATTACTAACAATCTTCCCCTTGGATAAAAATTAATCCATGTGTTATGTGCAACACAGATCTAATACAATCACGCATATTTAATACCTTACTAATATGAATGAGAAAATGGAGTGTGCCAAACTAAGATGATACCTGTATGATTGAAATGTATCATCTTTATGTTTGTAGGTCTCAATTTCTCTGAACTTTATACTAAACTACACTAGAGAAATTTGTTTTTTCTCATTCAATGCTAAATAACATTAGAGAAAACTCTTATAGGATTAAACACTTATATTCCCTTATGTAATATCAAATCCATAGATTTATATATGTATGTGTATGTGTCCTAATGATATAGGCTCAAGGTCAATCTGTATATATATACCTAATGACCTTTGACAATGCTCAATATCGACACAAATTTTAAGACATTCACTTGTATTATGACAATGTATAACAACTTATATGACTGAGAGAAAAATGATGATCATCTATATTGATAAAACATACCGTAATAATACGTGAAAAATATATAAATATATCAAGTGCTAACTCAATGATCCCTAACTAATAATGTCTAAGGACTTCAGTATACTTATGCTAAATATATATCTCTTAAAAACAAAGGGCTAGAGTCCTTTAGTTAAAGGATTAGCAAGCATATCCTCAGTCCTTAGATGCTCAACCTCAATGTCATCTTTCTATATCATTTCCTTTATGGTCAAGTATTTGACCTCCAAATGCTTAGACTCTGTGATGTTCTTATTGCTGTTACTAAACAATACAAGAATATTGGCAAGGCTAGGCTTCCACCCCTTCCAGATTTTAAAAGGATTCTTTGATACTAATTTGCTTAGGACTTTGTTAAGTATGTATGAAGCTATCTTTATGGCTTCACCCTAAAGGTAATCTAGTAAATTGGTCCTACTCTACATTGATTTCATCATGTCCTTTAAGGTGCGATTATGATTTTTGGCCACATTATTTTGCGTAGGACTACCTGGTATAGTGAACTGAGCCACTACTCCATATGATTCCACATATTTGGCAAACGGACCCTTTTCTTGTCCTGAAACCCTATGTCTGCCATAATATTCACCACCATGGTCAGATTTAACAATCTTAATGGACCTTCCCAATTGGTTTTATACTTCAACCTTAAAGATTTTGAATTTCTCAAGAACTTCAGACTTTTCTTTAAGCAAGAACATATAACCGTAATAGGAATAGTCATCAATGAATGTCAAAAAAATATCTTAAATTACATAAGGTAACTTTATAAGTCCAAATACATCTGTATGTACGAGTTCTAATGAGACAGAAGCACGAGTTGGCCCCTTTTTTTATTTTGGTCAACTTACCCTACAACAATCAACACATGTTCCAAATCATCAAAATCTAAAGCTAGGATAATGTTTTCCTTAACCAATCTCTCAACTCTATCTCTAAAAATGTGGCCCAAACCTTTTACAACACAACATGTATAACTTATACTTTATCAAGGGTCTCTTTCTAGTAAAATGTTTAGTAATATATGAAGAAGCATACATCTCATGAGGAGCAAGACACATTATATACAAATCGTATGACAAGAAGGCATTACCTATAAGTTTTGCATTAAAAGATAACTATACAATAGAACTATCAATGACAAAACTATAACCTTCTTCGTCCAAAGTTGATACAGATATCAATTTTCATATAAAAAATGGTATATATAACGTGTCATGCAATACAAGTTAAACCCTGTATCAAGATTTAAACAAACATTCCCATAAAGATTACATTCACTTCTTCATTATTTCCCACCATCAATTTTTCCTCCCCTTTATTTAGCTCTTTCTTGTGTATGAACCTTGATAGTTCTTGCTTTTCTTTCCAGGTCTTATATTTCTAGCAATCTAGCCTCTTATGTCCCTTCTAGCTGAAGTAAATCACACGTTAGTATAAACTTAATATTTGATATACAAAACGCATAAGAAGGGGGGTTGAATTGTGTATCCTTTCTCTTTAAAAACAATCCCCTTTTCAAAACTTCTTTTGAAAACTTGCTTTTACACAGAACTATTAAAAATAGTATTATGAAGTATTGCACTTTACTTCTAAGTACTTGTATCAAACAATAGAAATTAAAAGTTGAGAGTTAAGAGTAAGAATAGTCACAACAGATTTATAATGGTTCACCCCAAACCGTGGGCTACGTCCAGTCCTCAGAATCCTTTATGAGATTTCACTATCCTTCTCAAAGATACAAGCATTCTTTTCACCGAGCCTCTTCAGGTCTCTTACAACAAGTATTCTTTTCTCACTTAGCCTCTTCAAGCTATCAGCTTTTGTTCTTTCTACTGAAAGATGTTTCGAGCTTTGTTACAGACAATAATGGCTCTAAGTTTAGCACAATGAATAAAATTTCTAACTTTAGAATCTCTAGCTCTTCGAGTCGTATTTATAGCCTTCGTCTTCAACCGCTTCTTGATAACTGATTCTTTCTTCTTGTTTCTTGATCTTTGAAGAACAGTTATTCAGTTGAGTTCTGTAACTAACTCAAACTGATTAATCATTCGATATGGTATCGGGACTTTGTCTTATTTTTTGTTTTCCGCTTCTGTCTCATTTTTCTATCGTCTCATTTTTGGCTTCTGCTTCCATCTCATTTTTGGCTTCTGCTTCCGTCTCATTTTTCTATCATCTTATTTTTGGCTTCACCTTCCGTCTCATTTTTCTATCATCTCATTTTTGGCTTCCGCTTCCGTCTCATTTTTCTATCGTCTCATTTTTCTATCGTCTCATTTTTGGCTTCATCTTCCGTCTCATTTTTCTATCATCTCATTTTTGGCTTTTGCTTCTGTCTCATTTTTCTATCGTCTCATTTTTGGCTTCCGCTTCCGTCTAATTTTTCTATTATCTCATTTTTTGCCTCAGCTTCCTTATTACTTTCTTCTGTTACTATTATTTGGTCTTCATCAAAATTATTAATCGTAAAGTCATTTTGACTTAACACTAGCAATCTAGCCTTTTATGTCCCTTCTTTTTACTGTAGAAACACCTCATATTCTTTACATCCAAAGGACCTTTAGCAATATTGTATTGATGTGGAGAAAATTTGGATTTCTTACCTTTGAATATTTGGGGCTTTACCTTTTCCTTCCCCTTGGTTGTTAGCAACACTATATGAGATGTATTCTTTAGCTTCTCCTCTTCAGTAACACATCAGGTAATCCAAGCATTTATGTCCTAAGCTCTAAGAGTTGTACGTTGTAACCAAATTACCAAACTCTAAATATATTCAGAGCTTAGTGAACAATGCAGGCATCAGGAATGTGAATATTTAATTCCTTCAGCTTACTTTAGAGGTGGACCATATTAATGATGTACTCTCTTACTCCCCTTTCTCATATTTAACTTACAGAGAACAATTCCTTCATTAATATACTTATCTCAACATTAGAAGATCCCCTATATCTCTATGAAACATTGTTGAGAAAGTCCCAAGCTATAGTTGTTTCCGAAAGTCCATTGAGAAGATGGTTTGTAATTGATCTCTTTATGGTCAAATAAGTCATCATATTTAAGTTTTCCCAGGCTACGTATGCTGCTTTTTCGGCCTCTAAGCTGAGAGATGTAAGTGTATATGACCTATCTTTGACTATGACTATGTTAATGTCTACCATCTTTAATGAAAATTGTACATCTTGCTTCCATTTCTTGAAGTTGAAACTAGTAAGGGTTTTAATAGTGACACTGTTGTTTTTCATAAAAAAGGCAAATGAAAAAATTTAAAACATAATGATCAGCATAAATGTATGATAACAACAATACTCAAAGCCATAAAATAGTATATGTACTGAGTTTCTCATCACACATATCGTGAAACACTTGTGGGTTGAATACATAATACATGTAGATAAGACCTTCACATAAAAGTGATCAAAGTACACACCATTAACTCTTATGACTCTACCACCTATGGGTGAATAGACCACTCGAGCAATGGCTTTCCTCCATCTTACGTTTTTATTCACATCTCAAAACCTCATATGAGATCAACACCTTTGGTTAGAATAACCAAACACAAGACTAGAGATATCCCCAATATGCAAGTAGAACAATTCAAATACGAACTTGAAAGGTCATTGTGGTGACTACATTCTTGTTAGTGTCCAAATGGATCCATAAGCACAAGGGATACACTTGTATATCATCCTCACATTATGTATAGGCATATAATATATGACATTGTTCCATTAATAAGTGAAAAATCGTTATGCACACATTCATTATCATATATTAACGCTAAAAACATTATCAATTAACTATATTTGAGAATTTATCACAAGGGAGACCTCAATTAAAATGAGAATCATACAAAAAAGAACAATTAGCATACCATATTAGTTATTATGACCATACGTACATCTTATATTTCAAGTCCAAAACATGAAAATTCACTCAAAATTGGCATTAATAACCTTTATTTATTTATTTTGAAGTTAAACCTTATTTATTGCCAATGTAACAAATCTATAAAAATTTATAAATTACTTTATAAATTCAAAAGACCCTAAATCTGACCCAAAATATCTTGAGGGACCATTTTGTGAATTTTGAAAAATTTTGAGTTTTTTTTATCCTGTAATGTGTTGATGTCAACACTGTGCGTGGCTAGAAGGTGCATGCGTATGTCACAAACACATTCCCCACAGACCCGTCTACACACAGATGCACCAACTACCTTAGATGTGTGTGTTACACACACCAGATATCCATCGCCTTTATGATGCGCAGGCGTCAGACATTCTCCCATCTTCTTCAGCCATTTTCTCTCTCATATTGCAAAAAAAAACAATTTCTAATGACTTTCAGGACATATTTTCACTCCTCAGGCCATTTTCAACCTTTTTTTCAATGCAAAGCTCATTCAATATCAGTCAAGCAATAATACACAATTCATATAAGCAAAAATAAATTGATTTCTCCAATTTGCTTATGGAGAAACTAAAACAAGTTTGTTTAAATTCACACTATCACCTAACTGCTCTGATACCAAATGTAATGCATAACATGATCCTTAGGTGCACACTTAGGATCAAACGTGAAGGTGAATAAATTGAGAAAATGCAGAAAATACCTTATTTGCTTTCCATATCTTTGAATGAGCTTTTTAACGCTGAAATCTTTGAACTTTCTCGACGATCTTTACAAAAGTTGCTTATCCAAATGTTGTTAATGTCTTTCTTAACGTGTGAACCGTCCAAATGTTCACGAAATTACTTAAACAGACAATAGGAGAGACCGTAGTAACTGCATATAGTAACCATATTGGGACTTCCCATCATAGGCCCAATACATGTATGGCCCATAATTAGATAGATCAAACAATTTTTATATCTTTTTTCGTAGTTAAAGATTTATAGGATTTCTTTATTATCTTTAACTGAATCAAATTTGATTTGTTTAACTGTAAGATCGTTAAAATCGTAATTAATTATTGTCTAAATTCAAAAAATTACTGACAATATATTGACATGTAAGTTTTACAAATCAACCCCATTGGTAGATGGCCAAAAGCTAAGTAAACAAAAAAATTAATGATTAAGTGCTCCAAAATGTCATCAGTTTTTATATTATGATACGATTCTCCATATAGCATGGAGCCAACGTTCCTCTTAAATCGAGTTATTTGATGCCCCAGTTATAGAATCTAATAGTTACCCTTTTTAAGAAAATGAATTAACATTTGAAGAAAAGTGAATCCATTAATAAGAAAATTTTACATCTGGTACGAACAACCAAAGAGCAATACCTGATAGATAAAATTAAGACAAGGAGAAAAAAAAAGAAGTTAAGCCTACCTCAAGATGTTACTTGGCTACGTATGTTTTGAAAGTAAAAAAAATGATCTTTATGACATACATTAAAATTGACATTCATAATTTTAAGATCCTAAATAAACAATTGCTACAAATCATAAGAGTGTAATATTATGTACTTGATGCGGAAGATGTTATTATTGAAAAGAGATTGAGAAACTTTACCGCATTCTTAGTTAAAATTGTTTTCTCTCTCTTAACTCTCTTACAATTACAAAAACTTGGTGAAAAACAATTTGTTACCTTAATTATTAAGGAGAGGGCCAATTTATAAATCTATGAATTTTAATCTAGTGCATCCATCAAGTGATCAGAATAAATAATTGATATTTATTCCACTATTAAATAAAAATATAGGCCAAATAAAACTCTTTCATTATATTAATAACAATATATATATATATATATATATATGTGGTCATTGATTTGAGCCACATTCTAACATTCTCTCACTTGGCTCAATACTTCAAACTTTATTTTAATAGTGTAAAAATTAGGCACGTATAAATAAATCTCTTAATATCTTCATAAATTCCCTCAACATAATAAACGCATAATGTGGGTCATAGTGGTCATACACTTCAACATCGCATACTTCCTTCCATATACCACAACACTAATAATTTATCAAATCAAGTAAAATAACTGATATATTAATGTCTTATAGGCAATTGTATCTCTTATTTAATAATAGTTATATTTGCACATTCATAATAAATAAGAAAATTGCCAATGAAAAAGCTTTATTGAGCTCAAAAGTGTCATAAAGTCATCAAGAAATAATTGTCAATATAACCAAAAGCCTATTCTTTGAAGCTTTTCCTTAGTTGAAGAATAACCTTGACATTCGAGAAAAGATGGAATAGGAAGACGTGTTTCCAAAACAAAGAAGAACCCGATAAAGAAAGAGGACAAGCAGTTACAACTATGACTGACAAGGAGCGGGAAGGCAGAGGGAAAGCAGTTCCAATGCCACTAAACCATTTGATTTTTTTAAGTTTACATACCATGTGACCCTTTGCTTCTATCCATATATTGAGTTTTTAAGTTTACATACCATGTGACCCTTTACGTTTGAAAAAAACCTTCAAGTTGATCCATATAAACTTTCTCCTCGAGATCACCATTCAGATTTGATATAGCTTTAAATAAAACTGAGCCACCAATGTTAAGATTATTCTCATTTAATCTCTTTTTTAGACAAATGAAAAAGTCTATTTAGAATCAATATTGTTACCCCCAGAATTTTTTTTTATGATTATTAAGCATGATTAGTGAAATTAAAGCATTAATGAACTAAATGAGACATGATAGCATTAAATG
>JANZLH020000086.1:1833545-1860937 GCA_026770325.2 Erythroxylum fimbriatum | reverse complement strand
TTTCATCATCTCTGTTAATGAAATGAAAGTTTGATCCCTTGTGATCATTTGGGTATTTCAAAATCCGACTTGCAACAACAAGACATCCAATCATTAGGTGATCACCTGATTTTGCATAAGACCGAATCATGACATTGTGTAATCTAAAGTTGTAGATTGCACACCTGATTTTGCATAAGACCGAATCATGACATTGTCTAATCTAAAGTTGTAGATTGCACAGATATGCTTTTGTTAATATAAAATAGATATTTGCCAAGTCATGGAGTACAATGCCAGTTTTGGTGCAGTATCTTCTCAGTGGATCAATTACCAACATTTTCAACTTCAACTGCAACTATTTTTCGCAACACTAATTGAGTAGATTTGAGTCTCTTGTAAGACAAACAAATTCGTTCTGGGTATAATTGCTACCATTATTTTTATTAGTATCGTTGCTGACTGTGGCGTAGAAAACTTTATTAGATGAACTTGGTCGGTTGGCTGCTTATGTCGTTTGAAACTACTTGCAGCTGGTCTACATACGTGCTGCCATAAAACTAGGATGAATATATATATATATATATAGAAATGCAAGAAAACAGGAAATTATAGATTAGGGTTAAGGGAAGTGCATCATACTGGACAAAATTGATTTCGTCATTTAAAGAATTTGATTTACTATACAGTATATGGATTACAGAAAGGTATGCTGTAATGCAAACAAATGGTGATGGAATTTATTTACAGAAAGAACTGATTTGAAGCTTTTGGCCGCCACCAATATATGTTTGCAACATGCAGATGCAGTACTGGAGTTGCTAATTGAGTATCCAGACTACCGATATAATTTATATAGCAACTATTACTTTATCCAGAGGGGGTAGACATTACTAGAGTTGCCACGATGACTACAATGAATAGTCTCCAGGAGAAGCTGAAGAGGAGTGATTTAGATGTTGCGTCTTTCTGGATGCTCGAACATTCTTGAGAGTCATCATAAGTTTCTGTCTTTCACCTTCCACCTCCGCAAATTGAAGGCTCAGCTGTGAGTAGCGGTCATGCATTTCTTTTAGCTCAGATTCCATCGCTGTATACCTTTCCTTGGTTTCCAACATGTCTTTAATCAGCTCGTTGATGTCTCTAAAGCTCTTAAAAACTGCTTCCTCGTCGCTATGTTGTTTCAAGAAAGAACTGTAGCGTAAAAAAAAATTCATAACAATTAGCATTGAAACTCTAGTTCCACAACGTCAAAGCATTCATTGCTTCATAGAAGAAAGCTGACAAATTTCAAACAATTGAGATAAAGATCTAAACAAATTTCAACGGCATCAATCTTGCATAAGTCAGGCACAAGTGCAAATAATGTACTATAAACTGCCAACAAAAGTTTGCACATCCAAAAACTTATCAGTCTTACTGAAGCAAGTTCACCTTGAAAAGGCCAAGATCACGAGACACTGACATTGGAACCTCGAGAAATAGATCAAGCAAGTACCAGGTCTAGGAGAGTTCCTTTCATGGATGAAGCGAGAAAGGAAAGTCTTAAATGGCCAAATAACCACAGCAAACAGAGAGAGAGAGAGAGAGAGAGAGAGAGAGAGAGTCCAATCGTATCCATGAAATGATGAAGCAAAATCCGCAAGCATACTGTGCATCCTGCACACGACATTTTGCAAGTAGAACAGAGACCAAAGCATGACACTTGGACCTATTCTCGAAGTATAGAATAGTTTCTTTTAGTTCAAACATCGTAACTATACATAACATTTGTATGCCCAAGGAAATGTGACGAAGAAAGTACCTAAATTTTTAGACTGATCAGTACGTGGACAAGTATGTCACTTGGGCTTTCAAGGACAACACAACAAACAGAATCTCTGAGAGAAATTTTCAGGGCTAATTGTTAAATAAATACCTCTGAAAATGGAAGCTTGATCTCTTTTTTGCCTGCAAAGCTTCAGCGAGTTCAATTTCTAATGCAAGGACCCTTTCCAATGCACTGCCACTCCCTGTAAATTCATTATACAAGGGGAACATACTTCCTAACTCCTCATTGGCCTGGAAGTAGAGCAGAATGTTAATCGTCTGGGTTACAGTCCAGCACTTTATTATAAGAAAATAGGCTAGATATTGGTTTACCTTTTCTAACTGCATTAGCTCTCTTTGCAAAGCAGGAAACTTTTGATCAAAATCGTTATCATTTTCTGAAAGAAGTGAATTTTCATTTTTCATTCTCTCCAACTACACGTAAAAGAAAAAAGAGATTAGACATTAGCCACATATTTTACAAGTAAAACTAATGGCTATGATACTATCCACATCTCCCAACTCATGCCAAACAACATGCTGCTTTCAAGTGGTACGAACATGTGCCAGTTACCATTAGAGTAAATATAAGCATACCTCATTGCTTAAAAGGTCCATGCTAGATTTTAAACTTTTGACTCTGAAATGATCATTGATCAGAGTAAGATGCTTCATGTCACCATGCAGTAAACTCTCCTTACTAATAACTGAAATTTGAGGTCCGTTGATGCTACCAGATAAAAGAGAATCCTGTTATATTGTGGAAATACAATCATTGTAGGCTCAGAATAAAATATGAAATTTGGAAGATACTAAAGAAAAAAAGCACTTTTCATTACAGAAAAATTTTCTTTGAGACTGAATTAGACACAACTATATTGACTAATCTTTAGTGCTCAAAATAGCAAAAATTTAGCTCAATTATTCGCAGAGTTGTGGATAATAACACTCACAATATGATAACGATGGGCAATGCATTAGGAAAACAATAGCTTCTAACTGGCATAACAAGAGGTGTCAGAGTCAGCAGTATTTGGTATCTTACTTGTGTTTCAGCATTTTATGTTGTATTGTACACTTAATTCTGGTCCATCACAAAACTTTTCATCTTTCCATTTTGAAATTAACAGGAAAGAACAGACAATGTTAAAGTTTCATGCCTTAAGAGGACGTGAACCAAAACTTGATTTTGATGTCAAGTTATAAAACATCTTAAAAGTGGATAAGTAGCTAGATAATAAATGCCATTGTTGAAACACAATTCATGAATCGTCACTAAACCTTTACCAATGCAAGATCTCAAGGATTAGTCATTGAGATTTAGTAATGAAGAGATCATGATAAACCAAAATAAGATATGTAATAAACGCTATGAGTGACAATGAATAAAATCAGAAGTAGGTTGGATTAATATCTTTAACAAGTTGTTATTCTTACCTGCTCTAGTTGGACATTGCTAGGTGTAATGGACTGGTCAACTTCACAAGGAGAAGTTGAGATTGCTGGTTCTTCAAAATTTCTTGTAATATTTTGTTCCAAAAACTTAAGAGTTGGCTCGCCAGTTTGACTGTCGCAAGAGAGTACAGAGTTTTTCTCATGGGCATTACTCAGAACATCCTCACCAGAAGGGACGCAATCTACTTTACAGGACGGACAATTTTTGCCCTCCACAGTATTTATTGTTGATTTTGAATTCTCTATCAATTTTTTTATCAATGTGAGCTCAACTGCAAGTTTTGACTTCTCCTCCTCACATTCATGCAACAAAGTTTCAAGATTTTTCTTTTCTTCCTTACAGCACTCAAGGCTTATTAATGAGCATTCCATTTCAGCCTTCATCAAGTCATAAGCATTCACTTTTTCACGCTTCTCAGAAAGTACCGATTGCAACTCAGATTCCAGTTCCATCATCTTCATTCCCAGTTCTTCGTTTTTCTTCAAATAAGACGCTTCAAATTTCTTCCTATTCTCTACCTCATCAACGGCATCTTGTAATTTCCAAAGCATTTCTTCACTATGCTTTTTGGAAATGGAAAGCTGTTGTTTCAGTTCTTGCAATCTGCCTTCATACTGCTCTTTGATAAATGCAATTCTCAACGAATCTTGCATGGCAACTGGAGGCTTTTCAGTTTCCCTTTTTTGATGGTTATACTCCTCTTCAGCCTTATCTTTGAGCTCCTTCAGATGAACAGACAAATTCTTAAACTCTTCTGTCTTCAGAATCTGTTCAGAAAGTCGTTTTGTAAGCTCATTGCACTGTTTCCGTAATGCAACAATCTCATCGCTACATTCTCCTACAGAAATAACATAATTTTGCTGCTCATTCAATTTTTCTTTCAGTACAATAACTTTAATTTCTGATTCTTCCCTCAAAATCAACAAATTATCAATTGCTTCCTCATAACTCACAAGCATAGCTTTCATTCTTTCAACTTCATCAAAATGCACACTTCGATCCCCAGAACGATTAAGCCCTACATTGGCAGTCTTGTTCTTGAATCCCTCTATCTCAGCTCTCGTAACTCTGTTTGTCTCAATAAGTAATCTCTTTTCACTGTTAGCTGCATCTAATTCCGATTTTAAAAAGTTGAGGCTAGTCAACAAACTCAGATTATCCTCTGCATGTTTGGTTTCACGGGAAAGACAGCTCCTGAGAGAAATTTCTGCATCAACATGCTTCTTCTGAAATTCTGCTAGTTGAATACCTAAGGAGTGAATTTCCTGAACAAGTTCTTCGATCCTGGTTTCATACTGACATTTTGAGAAAACGAGTTGCACATCTGAAAATATGAAGAGTTGATGCACTTCTAATAGCCAACTTTCAAGATCAGAGAAAGAACAAGATTCATCACGAAGATTTTTAATGCATTTCTCATGCTGTGTCAAAAGCTGGCCAATCCTTTCATTCTCTGATTGTAGGTCCGATACCAGTTCCTTGTGCTGAACTAGTTCAGATTCATGCTGAGCAAAGTGGAGTAGCTGACACTGCTTCTCATCTAATTGTGATGTCAAATCTGTAACTGTACTCTTTAGCCTAACTATCAAGTCTCTCCCATCTTCGACCTCTTCATGCAAATTCTCTAATTGTTCTTTCAAAATTTTTAACTCTAACTCTAGCTGTCCACATTCCACAGTCTTATCTTGTGAAGACACCTTAAGAGCTTGGTTTTCATCACGTAAAAATTGCAGAGATTCTCTCAAACTGTTTAGTTCTGACACCTGCTTGGTAGAGTTCTCAGATTTTTCCTGCGAGGATGCCATCAACGCCTGGTTTTCAACACGCAAAAATCGCAGAACATCTTTCGTTCTATTCAGCTCTGATGTAAGCTCAGTGATATCCTTGATTTTATCCTGTGAAGAAGCTGTCAAAGCTTCTTTTTCGTCATGTAGGGATTCTAAGTTTTCCATCAACATTTTCAACTCTGATGCAAGTTTGGCAGATTCTTCTGCTTTATCCCGTGAATTAGCCATCAAAATTTGGTTTTCATCTTGCAGAGATAATAAACTTTCTTTCAAATCATTCAGCTCTAAGGACAGTTTGGCATAATCCATGCTTTTATCCTTTGCAGATAGTATCAATACTTGCTTTTCATCTTGTAGAACTTGCATACTTTCTTTCAATCTGTTCAGTTCTGATGCAAGCTTTCCAGATTCTTCAGTCTTAAACTGTAAAGACAACGCTAAAGCTTTGTTTTCATCTTGCATAGATAGCAAACTATCTTTCAATTTGGTTAAATCTAAAGCAAGCTGGGAAGATTCTTCAATTTTATTCTTCAAATTTCGGTTTTCATCATGCAAAGATTGTGAACATTTTTTCAAAGTTTCCCACTCCAATTCAAGCTTGGCGTATTCTACATTCTTATCTTGTAAAGACATCATCAGATCTTGGTTTTTCTCTGCTATTTCTGCTGCATTCATCTTACTGCTTCCAAGTTCTGCAGTTATAGTCTCTAAAGCCAAAATTTCCTGAGCAAGCTCCTCATTCTTCAAAGCAATTTTTTGCAGCTCAGTTTCAAGACGATCAAGATAGGAAAAGAGTTCTTCATGCTTCTCTGAGTGTTTTTTCTCAACTTCAGAGCTAGCTTTAAGTCTACTGACAACAGCCTCAATATCTAACTGAAGCTTCTGGACCAAAGCATTTGACACATCTAATTTATCGACTGCACTCCTGATATCATGATCAAACTTTTTTTTCACCTGCACAATCTCTAACTCGGCTGCAGCACTGGAAATATCCCTTTCATGTTCCAGATTTTTCTTCTCTTCTACAAGCTGGAGAATCCTTTTACATGAATTATGCTGAAGCTCTTCCAATTGTAACAGAATACTCGCCAAGTCACTGGATGGAGCTTCCTCACTGCAAGATGCACTCAAGCAAGGCAGTTCATTGATAATTCTGTCATAAGCTGCCAGTAGGGTCTGTAATTTATTTTGCAGAAAGTTGCAACAATTCTGTAGATTTTCTTTTGCAGAAGCTAGCTCATGTAACTCACTTTTAACAGTTATCAACTCTTCCTTCAAAGCAATGTTTTCATTCTGAAGATTACCATGTTCTACAATCTTCTTTTCTAATAAATATGCCAATTCAGTTTTCTCCTCAGCACAAGTCTCATATTTCCTCTCATAACTTGAGTATTGCATTACCAGAGACTCCCAGTCAGCAACCTTCTGCATAAGAAGATGATTTTCATTGGTAATATGGTGTATATTTGATTCTAAGATCTGGTTCTGCAGAGCCACTTCATCACATTTCTTGATGCAAATATCCTTGAACTCATTTAGGGAATGAACTTCATCCATTGACTTCTTCAGATTTTGCTTCAATAACTCGTTCGACTCAGATGAAAGTTCCAGTTCCTGCATAAGCTGCATTGTTCTCTCTTTTGTGAGTCTAACATCATCACCGGCTTCAAGCAAAGTTTCCTGCAATGCATTTGAAAGCACATCCAGATACATATTTACCAAATGCATTTCACGAACTTCCTCTTCAAATTTTTGGTAAATCCCTTCCTGCAAATGAAGTGATCTCTTCAAGTCATCGAAAAAGATGTCTCCACCTAGCTGAGGCTTCTTTAGCCCAGTATAATGAGTGGGAGTTGGTGATAATTTTACTGTATGTTCCCCAGAATTCGATACCTGGCTCTCAGAGATTTCTTGGTGCCCTTCGAAGCTTGGTTGTAAAGAATTTACAAAAGCTTTCCTGATGAGGTTTTCGTTGGTCTCAGACATAGACAAAACCTGAAACGAAAGTAGTTGAAGGTCCTTCTGTAGCTGGTCCACAGCGATAGAATAATTTAAGCGGGCTCTTTTAAGTGCTGATTCTGCAGTGCTAGCCCTCCTTTCAAGCTCCTGATTGAGAGAACCCAAGTCCAATTTCTCTTTTGACAATCTTAATATTTCAGCATTCAGGTTTTGGTGCATTGTTTCCATCTCAGCCTTGGTTGTTGAGATGGTATACAAGTAACTGGATTGCTCATTTCTTAGATTCTGCAACTCTGCCAACATCCGTCTTTGATTTTCCTCCAATTCCTGGACAAGGGCTTCATAGTAACACTCCATCTGGACCATTTTCTTTGCAAGGCTTTCCTGTTCAGTTTTTGACTCATCCAATTCTCTCATAAGTTCAAAAACTTTTCCTCTCAAAGCATCTGTAGAAGATACAGAATCAACTTCATGAGATACAAGGTCAGGCAAGCTAAGACAATGAAGCATGTCTACTTCTGGTTGAAGCAAGTCCCTGTTACGATCAGTTCCTCCAAGAAACTGTCCATTATTTTTTGAATCGACTTCTCTAATCTCCTTCATGCTTGCACCTTCAGAAACCACCAAGTTGAGATTGGAAATTTCCAGTCCAGTCCTCTGCTTGAGATTCTGCATAGTGCCGAGCAATTCCTCCAAGCCCAACTGGAGGGATTGGTAGTCACTTTCATGGTATCCGAAGCATGCCTTATTTTGAAGTTCTCTTATTTTACCTTCCATGATCAGAAGCCCCTTTAGCCATTCGAGCTGTACATCTTGAGGTTTTGACAATGCTTCTTCTCTGGTAGTAAAAGGTGGGTATGACTTAGCAACCTTGACTTGCTCGAGATCATCTTTCAACTTTAAACACTCTGATTTCAAAACAGTAACCTCTTTAGCTACCTCTTGTCCAGAAGCAATCTCATCAACAAGTCTCCTGGAAAGTCTTTGTGCTTCATAACCTATTTGATCAGCATGACTTTGTAAGGAGCTCACCTCCAGCTTCAGCTCTAGAATAGATGATTCAGCCCCTTCCAAGCTTCCTCTCAGATGATTGTTCTCTTCGAAAACAGTAGCCAGTTCCGCAGAACTGTCTGAATTCCAACCATGAATCAATTCACTGGTACCTTGAACAATATAGTTATGATCAGAAGGATTCCCTTTCTCCAGCTGAGGAATTTGAGTCGGGCAAAGTCCTGATAAATCACCAGAAATGGTACTTTTAAGGATTTCAAGTTCATGTGTGCTGGATGTATCGTTTTTCTCTGCATATAAACTTCCTGAGGTGTTAGAAGAGCCATCAAATCCAGCAGCTGAGTCGTAGTCTTCAATTGGCCCCACTTCTTCCTCAATTGAGATAAGATCTTTAGATTTCTCTTTGAACCTAACTCTGGCATTTACCTATAGTGTTAGGAAATGGGGAAAAGTTACAAACACTTGATTACAAAGATAATTTGGAGTACCATTCGATAACTAAAGCAACCTCAATGGAGGAAAATTTGAGAGTTAAGTGTAAATTTGCATGTCATATGTCACTAATTTAAACAATTAACAAATTACCAGTAACAATTATCAGTTACTAGGGCAAAGAAATGGAAAAGGCCTTCGACATCTTAATATTTAAAGAAGATAAATGGTCAAACTATTTGATACGCAAGATGAATTCTTAGGACAGAAATATACAAGAAGGTCATCTTGATTATGAAGTAACTGCAGTATTATCTTATTTATGCAGTAATCATTTCATTTTGATTATGAAGTAATTGCAGTAATATCTTATTTATGCAGTAATCATTTCATTTAGAAAGCCAATTATTTTGTAAGTCTATTGTTAGTAAGAGAATAGTCAGCAGATCCCTAATCTGTTTTACTTCCTAAAATCTCTATGCACTGAGCCCATTTAAACGGCATTACAATGAATAACAAAGCAGTAAAAATAAAAAATTCGTAAAAATAATTGATAGAAAACTTGGCAAGGGCGATAGGAGAAGAACTCTAGCGAGGAGAAAAAGGGATTTCCTTGTGCATTGTCCTATGACTACATCTTACACAAAAGCACATAGCAATTTGGTACCCAAACCTAAAGTGACGCGGTAAGAAGTTAAGAACATTGAAGTGGGGAGCAATAGCCATACCTGTAGAGACCAAAGAGAGGAAAGAAGCGTTGGGCAAGCCGGAGGGATTATTATTCCTGAATATTCTAAATTAGAATTTCTTTCATATGATGGTATTGACAATCTGTTAATTTGGATCCATAAGTGTGAACAACTCTTTGAAAATCATCGAACATTTGAAGGAGAGAAGGTGGGGTTGGTAGTATTCCATCTTAAATGGGAGACATAGTTGTGATGTTACAAGGTTAAGCAAGAGGGAGCGGTATGGATTGAGAGACATTTATGAAGCAATGTCACTTAAGGTTCGGTCCTCCTATGAGCCTCAACCCCCAAGTGAATTAGCCAACGTAAAGTAGATAGGAACAGCGGACGATTATTAGAAGGAGTTCCAAGCCTTGTTGGTGCAGATCATAGAGCTCACGACAAAGCAATAAATCAACCTGTTCATGCTGGTGCTATGGAACGACTGCAACAGAATTGCAACAACCAAACAATTTAGGAGTTGCCAATGGCCCACACTTATGATAAGAAATTGAGAAGCAACCACGTTGTTCTAGGGAGGAATCCTAAGGCAACAATTGCTTAGAGCAGTTCAGAAACAATCTTGGAGGAAGAATTGTAGAGAGGAAAAATTTCTAGGACAACATTCAGTATTGAGAGCATAAATACACCTTTTTTTTAAGAAGTCAGCCAAGACAGAGTTGAAGGAACAAAGTGCAAAGGAGCTTTGCTTCAACGTGATAAAGCATTCTATCGAGGACATAAATGTAAGAAGCTGCTCTAGGTAAAATTGGTAGAATCCCAAGAAGAGGATGGAGGAGGACCAAGATATCCGAGGTTGCTTGTCTAGGGGGAGTAATGATATGCAATATGCATTCTTAGGAAAGAAATGTACAAAAAAATCATAATGAATAGGAAGTAATTGCAGTAGTCATCTTATTTAGGAAATGTATTATTTTCATAAGTCTATTTTTAGTAAGAGAATACGTTAGAAAATTCCTATTCTACTTTATACTTCCTAAAAACTCCATGTACTAGGCCCATTTAAAAGGCATTACAATGAATAAGAAGGTAGTTAGAATTTTTCGTAAAAATAGTTGATAAAAAGCTTGTCAAAGACAAGCTTTCTGAACAACAACCATAGGATCTAGAAATGAGTCATCCCGTAACTAAATCCAACAAAAACACATATCAGTATATTATAAATATTTATATCCTTTCAAGGAGTAAGTTTTCAGCCTAATTATTTCAAAAAGATAAAGAAAGTCAGCAAAGAGCAATAAGGAAGCAACTGATTGAGATAGCCTGCATGCTTATGGATTTGGAACACTAGTAGATGGCATAGGATGATTGAGTCACAATCCCAAGTTTTTAGCCTAATTAATCAAAAAGGAAAAAGAAAGCCAACAAAGAGAAAGAAGGAAACAACTGATTGAGATAGCTTGCATGCTTATGGATTTGGAACACTAGTACATGACATAGGATGATTTGATTCATAATCCCAAAGAGCCACCAAGATATATTTGAAATCATGTAAATCTCATGTTACAAGTACAATTGATGCATAAAAAACTTGAAGTCTATAAAAGAAATAGAAGAGGAAAGATTAGTCAACTACAAACTTTAATTTGGTAGAATGAAGATTGAGAATTGAGTTGATACAAAGTAGACTTAAATTTAGATTGTGTTAGAATTCCTTATTAGAATAAGGGTTCTAAGAACTGTATATATATGTGTATTCAAATCTTCATCAATAATAAACAACCTAAAATTTTTCTACAAACTTGAGCTTTTAACTAAAAGGTGTGATGCTTTCTTCTAAGAGTGATTCTTAAACTCTAGGAGTGATTCCTAATTTCCTACCTTTCATTCTTTATGTTCACCACAAAATTCCAGAAACCAAAATCCTAACTTCCAACATATTAAACCCTGCAATCCTAAGCCTAAATTTCCAACAATCAAACCTTAAAATTCCAACTATACAAAATATAAAATTTCAACATACCTAGCCAAACTTCAAACCTGAAACTTGATATTCCAATAGCCTAATATCAGCCATATTTCCTAATTTAGTGATTTTTAGCTACTAGTTAATAAGTCTTCTATTTGTCCGACATCAATTTGGTATTAAAGCTTTGGTTTACAATGGCGACACAAAATGAAAGGGCATATAAAAGAATATTTAGCGACCTAGAACAAGATGAAGTACTTCTGAATATTGCAAAAAAATTGGGCATCAATGATCCTCGTTTACAAGGTACTCCAAAACCCAACTTACATGTAACAACTCCCATAAGAAAACATGTTCAATTATGGAGAGGATAGACACCCTTGACATACATTCCCTAAAAGTCAAAACTCCCACAAGAAAAAACTATCCGAACCAACAACCTATACTTGATGTTGAATAAAAGAACGTGGTAATAAGCAAAAAGAAGGAACTGATACTGATCAACAGCACGCAATGTGTGGGAAAATATTTACTGAAAAATCATGTACTGATTTTGATTCCTTAAATTTAGTAGATCAATTCAAATCTTAGAGCCTACATGTAGAAGGTGCTCAAATACTTAATGATATGGAGAGATTGACAACGGAAAATAATCATGACATGGAGAGTTTGACGGTAGGAAATGAACAAAGCGTTAAAGATGAAGAAAAACAAAACGAAGCGGATTCTTTGGCAAACCGTAAAGTTGAAACCATTAAACAACAAGTTCAAACGCATAAACCAGAAGCTGAAACAACAGTGCAATAGGTTGAAAGAATAGGACAACAAGCTAAGATAACAGAACATGGAGCTGAAAAGATTAACCAACAACTACTAGGAATTTTGGAGCTTGTTGGTTCAAAACTTGATGATATCATCACTGTTGTTGATGAAGATTGTGTTGTAGTGGCTGATGAAAAAGAAGTAGACTTCAATGAAGATGCACAATTAGAACAACATAGGAATAAAAAAGATGTGAGTACATTTCCAAAGTCAAAATTCAGCAATGATGGCAAGTTAGTGCTTTTGACTACAAGAAGCAGCAATATGTATGTTCTTGATACCTATGTTGTAGTGAAGCCCTGTGATTTCGTTATGAAACCATTTACAAATATAGTGGTTATGACTTATGATGTCATCCACACTTGTAAATTATTCTTCAAAGTGAATTACCTTTAACCATTGTATTTGGTCATGACGTGAAGTTTATGAGTTATTTTTAGAGAACTCTATGAAAAATATTGAACACTAAGCTTCAATTTTCAAGTTTTTTTCCATCCCCAAACTGATGGACAAATGGAGATGGTGAATAGAAGCTTGGGAGACTTTTTAAGATGTTTAATAGGAGACTATGCAAAAAATTGGGACCTAATTCTCCCTATGATAGAATTTGCATACAGTAGTTCTGATGAAAAACCAAATCCGTCTAGAAGGTACGGACTGGTATTCCAACGTGAAAGGAAGAATAAACTTCCTGGGACCAGTGGACAGGTGGCTAAATAAGAGCCACTCTGTTATTTGGGAATATTCCTAGTTTGTTACAATTTCTGTTACATGTAAAGGGGGTGTGAAATGTAATGATTATCATCATTTTCTATAGCTAATTGCTTGTGGGTTTGTTTGGTTCTCCTAAACCATTCTAGGCTGTTCAAGGATATTCATCAGTGGTATTAGAGCACGTAACAATTGGGTATGATACTTACTAGAATGGAGAAGATAGATGGAATTGAGAAAGACACGGGAGGATTAAAACAAGTTGTTTCCAGTCTGGAGGAAAGGTTTACCTCTACTCAGGAGGATATCCAAGACATGCAAAGGATGATGTAAAGGATGGAACGATCTTGTTAAAAACTACAGAAGATGACCAATCATCTGCCATGACCAATTTGCAATGTGGTCTGACGTCGGGGACGAAGACACCTTCAGAACCGGGGACAAGGTCGAGACCACCGTGCGGAAGATACAAATGCCAGTCTTCGACAGCACCGACCCATAGACGTGGATTTTCAGGGCAGAACAGTATTTCTAGGTGTACTCCTTTGCCCATGAGAACAAAGTAAAATCGGCCGGAGTTTGCATGGAAAGAAGGGCACTTCACTGGTATCGGTGGATTAAAAATCATATCGGGCTTCCCAGCTGGAAGGAATTTCAAGATTCCTTGATTCTTTGTTTCCATACAACAAAAGTGGGTGACATGTTTGATTTGTTGTTGGAACTGAAGCAGGATGGCTCAGTGGAAGAATTTAGGGAGAAGTTTGAGATGTACTCTGCCAATCTTCAAGAGGTACCGGAGAAATACCTCCGCAGTATTTTTAACTGGGGTTTGACTCCTAAGATATGCGCAGAAGTCATGCTCTTCAAACCCAAAAACCTGTTAGAAATGATGGAGGTGGCTCAATAAGTGGAGGACAAAAATAAAGCCATGGACAAGGTAGCTGCTTACCAAGTGACTCGACCAAAAATGTGGTCCAATACAAAGACGGTGAGTGTAGTCGATAGTGTGCGAAGACAACAACCCAACACCAGGCAGGTGGCCACTCATGCACTAAACAATTACAGAGAACGAAGCTCTGGAAACTTCCATCGTGAAAAATTAGTTAATAACATGAGAGAGAACAGGGAGGTTAGACAAGTCTCTGATGCTAAAATCCAGCGACGTTGTAGCTTGGGGCTGTGTTTCAAATGCGAAGAAAGATGGCAGTAAGGGCATCGCTGTAAGTTACCTAACCTTCAATTGCTCATTACCGCCGATGAAGAGGAATATGAAAACACAGGAGAACATATCTCGCATGAAGAGGAAACGAAAACAGTTGAAATAAGGGCTAAGCAAAACACGATTGAGTTGTCGCAACAATCGCTGGTGAGAGTATCTTCATACCACACGATGAAGATGAAAGGGGAGCTACGGAGTCATGACTGACAAATTGAAGCTAGAGGTAGACAACTCCAAGTGTTTTGGGGTATTGATAGGAAATGGGGAGTATATACGCAGCCAAGGAATTTGCAGAAACCTGTCTTTTTTATTGCAAGGTATTCGAATTACCCAAGACTTCCTACCCTTTCAACAAGGGAGCATAGACGTCATTTTAGGGATGGCTTGGCTTAGCACCCTTGGGAACATGGAAGCAAATTGGGGAACGTTGACAATGAAGTTTCAGCAGGATAGGAAGACTGTTTGTCTTCTGGGGGACCCTGCACTTGCTCAAACACAGGTGACCTTAAAGACACTACTCAAAACCGCAAGGGAGGAAGGCATTGCCTAGTGGGTGGAACTTAATTCAGTGGAGGAAACACCAGACCTATCTACACAAAAGATGTCCAACTGGAGCAGCTTCTCGAAGATGCCCAGAAGGCATTTACAGTACCCCAAGGACTACCACCACAAAGGTTCAACGATCATGCTATTTCCTTAAAATCTGGAGCTCAACCACTCAATATCCGGCCTTATAGATATCCCCACTACCAGAAAACTGAGATTGAGAAGATTGTGAAGGAAATGATGGTTGCGGGAATCATAAGGCACAATAACAACCCCTTCATAAGCCCAATTCTACTTATCAAGAAGAAGAATGGTGAACGGCGGTTTTGTGTTGACTACAGGGCATTAAATGAACTAACCATTCCGGATAAGTTTCCCATACCGGTGATTGATGAGTTGCTGGATAAACTTCACGGAGCCAACCTCTTCACCAAACTAGATCTCAAGTCTAGTTATCATCAGATACAAGTTAGAAATGAAGATTTCGTCAGATGACTTTCGGAACACACAAAAGACATCACGAGTTCCTGGTTATGCCATTTGGACTCAAGAACACTCCTGCCCCCTTTCAAGCAATCATGAATGAGGTATTCCCACCCTTTCTTAGAAAGTTTGTTCTAGTGTTTTTTTAATGATATCTAGGTGTATAGATGCAATAGGGAAAAACACTATGAACACTTGAGGGTAGTATGTAAGTTACTAGCAAAACATCATTTGGTAGTGAACTTGAAGAAGTGCAGTTTCATTCAAAAGCAGATTGAGTACCTTGGCCACATAATATCACACCGGGGAGTTGCTACAGACCCTTCCAAAGTGCAGCACATGACATCTTGGCCTCGACCTAAAACGGTGAAGGAATTGAGAGGATTCCTTAGGTTGTCAGGATATTATCGAAGATTTGTACAGAATTATGGGAAGATAGTTGCCCCTCTCACGGCACTGCGTAAAAAAGAAGGTTTTTCCTGGAGCAGGAAAGTTGAAGATGCCTTCAACACTCTAAAGCAGCAACTTAGCTCACTGTCAGTTCTTGCAATGCCTGATTTCAATCAGCAATTTATTGTGGAGACTGATGCGTCAGGGAGGGGATTAGGAGCTGTCCTAATGCAAGCCGAGAGACCCATAACTTATTACAGTCATGCATTAATTGAAATCTATTTATGAGAAAGAAATAATGGTTGTAGTTTTTGCAATTAAGAAATGGAGACATCTGCTTGGAAGGAGATTCATTGTCTGGACAGACCAAAGGAGTTTGAAGCATTTATGGGAGCAAAGGTTAGCCACGGAGGACCAACATAAATGGGTCATGAAGCTTATGGGACTTGACTTCGAGATCCAATATCGACTGGGTAAAGAAAATAAGGTTGTCGATGCCTTGTCAAGGGTGGAACATCAGAGCAACAACTGTTTCCTTTATCAACCTTGACATTTGGAGGATGGAAACAAATTGAAGATAAGCTGCACCTAGACCCTCGGATGAAGGCTATTATTCAAGATCTGCCACTTGACATTGGCGATCATCCAAACTTCAAGCTGTTGCAAGGACACTTGTACTATAAGGACCGGGTGGTTCTATCAAAAAAATCTACATTAATTCCACAAATTCTACTAGTAAGTCATTCTTCTCCTCTTAGGGGCCACTCGGGATTCTTTAGAACTTACGAAAGGATTGCTATGGTTTTCTACTAGGAGGGTATGAAAGCAATAGTTAAAGAGCTTGTTAGATTTTGTGACATATGCCAAAGAGTGAAGTACGATTCATTAGCCCCTACTGGACTGCTACAACCTCTTCATAAGGAGTCAAAGAGAAGCATGGATGATGCATATAAAGAAATGGTGAAAGCCATGGACTGAATGTTGATGCTTTGTGTAAACAAAAATAAAACCAAGTCAGGTTATAACATAATGACACATATAACTAAGTAACCTATGTCATTAACATAACCTGCATAGCAGTTTACACATATATAACTAAGTAAATAGAAATCTAATTAAGTTCATTGATAAGTTGAAGAAGAAGGGTTATGAAGTCCTCTACATGGTTGATGCAATTTAAATTAAGGCATACCTAAGTTGCAAATGTATCAGAATATGTATCATATGATATATAAGGTAAATTAATGATTTGAGGTTGAGAAATGCACTAATAACATGTATCCATAAGCAGCAGCCACAAATAATCACTTATTGCTACTATATGCATGACATCAAGAGTATTCATAAACAGCAGCCACAAATGAATGATGCTGCAGTTTGGTCTTTATCCATACCTAGATTATTACAAGAGATTTTTCAACACACCTATCTTCTTAAGAAGGTCACTTATTAGCTAAATCAGTTGCCGAAAAGAAGATCATAAAAGCCATAAAATATTTGCATCCTTAAAAAGTACTAAGCCTTGATGGACTAAATGCATATTTATTCCATAAAACATTGTCATCCACGCGACAAATAATGATTGATAGATGATATGTTAGAATTCCTCAGAAAGAGCATAATGGTAAAGGAGATAAACAAGACTTTCATTACTTTGATTTGTACAGGTAATGAGCAAAAAACTATGCATGATTGTAGACCTATTGTATATTGCAATACTACTTAAAAAATCATTGTCAAAGTGTTAGCTATGCATGATTGTAGACCTATTGTATCTTGCCAAATCATATTGATCAAGCATAAAGTGCGTACATACCAAGAAGAAGTATAAGTGATAATATCAAAATTCTACAGGAGCCTTTCATGCATTATACTGAGAAAAGAAGCTATAAGAGTTATGCAATGATTATTCATTTCCAAAAAACCTATGACATTGTGGATTGGTCTTATTAAATATACATAAGGAATTATACAAGGGGATCTCATTTCTCCTTACCTCTTTTCTCTAGTCATAAAAGTTCTGAACAAACTACTATTGAGAATTGTTGATAAAAACCAGACTTTCAAGTATCATACAAAATGTAAGAAACTAAAATCATAAATATTTCGTTTGCAAATGATGTATTCCTTTTCTCTAAAGTAAATGGCAGTTCAGTATTCTCCCTAAAAATAGCTTTTAAAATGTTTGAAAGGATGTTAGGGCTGCATATTAACCTAAACAAGAGTGCCTTATATGTTTCATCAAGTGCCAGTAGATTAACCTCCATGTATCTACCATCTCTGGTTTTGATCCTCAACAATTACGAGTGTAATATCTTGATATTCCAATTTCAGTAGTTAAACCATCTCAATAAGATTACAGACCACTCATTGATATAATTATATCGAGAATAAATAGTTAGAGCAACAAAGATTTATCCTTAGCAAGTAGAGCATTATTCAGCAAATGTATACTCTCCTCTATCAACATTCATTGGGCCTCTCATTTAATGTATCCTCTGTTTTAATGTACATGCATAATTAATTTTTCTTTAACTTGCAATAGTTATCGTGTTATGCAGTGAGATCATTGTGAAAATAAAGAGAAGTGATAAGAGTATGAAAACAAGATGTATATCCTTAAAGTTTGTTGCTTTCAGATTTTTCCTAACTTTTAGTTGGGAAACTTAGAAAATATATTTATGATAAAAGATGTTCTTTTCAGATTTCCCTTAATTTTGGCCAGAGTGGCCAGAAAACTTCAAAATTATTATTTCAGCACAAAAATAAAATATATAAATAATATAGTCATTTTGTAGATTAAAGGCACATCCTGCCAAAATTTTTTTTTTTTTGAAATATGCTCTCATTGTCACTTTTTTGAAGAAAAGGATCAAGACTTGAATATGTGATGTCACTAAATGGTGAAAACAGATGAACACTTTTGCATGGTCTGTTCTTTTCAACCGTTCCTTATTATTCACTAATTGGTTCTCAATTCTACTTTCTTCTTTTTTTGTAGCTTAACATGAGGAATCTTGAGTGCCACACTCTCACCTTTGGGACTTCAATCTAGCTCCGGTAATGTTGGTATTTGACATTGTTTACAGCTATGAAACTGCTTCAGTTCTCCATATTAATTGAATCATGGGTTTCCATATGGAGCATTATGTACCTAAACCGATGCGGTAGAAGAACAGTAGTTTTGATCCCTCTGATCAGTTAAATAGGAAGCACATAACAACAGTTTGCACCTCCCGTTTCTTCTGTATTTTTTGTTGTTTACTCAAGTCAATTTATTTGGTTTTCTGGGCTTGACAAGTTAACCGAGCCTTTACTGTTTTCAGAAGATATTATTTTATATAAAATGAGATTTGAACTAACAAATGATTGTATTGCATTAGAATTCCTCAGAAAGTAGAAGGATGTTGGAAAGCAGTAAATGGCAAAGGATTTATTGCAGTAATTCCATGATGGTATTCGGATGTTGGCTGCAACGGAATCCGATGTTAGTTTAATTCTCTGGTGATCTATGTAGGACAAAATGAACGTGAGGAAATTGATTCAGTATTTTTAACTCTCCTGAATTTTGTAAATTTGTGTATTGACGATTCCATCGGATCATATTGTGTGATTCCGGTTTTAGGAAGCTGGTAATCATTTGACTGCGACCACTTTTGCGAACAGAACTGATATCAGCTGTGTGTGATTGTCTGAAGAGTCGTATATGGGACTTTCTTAGATAGGCATGTAATTCAGAAAAGATTTTTGGGTCCTGAGTCCTCAATTTGATATTTGATGCAGAGTCATACTTGTACCTGGAGAACAAACAGTGTGCATTAAGATTTCTTAATGCGATTCACTGACTTTTTTGGTATCATAAAGGGAAAGAAGTGAAAAAAAAAAGAATAGAAGAAAGAAAACTACCTCCTCATTTTGGTAGGAAACTGAGAATCACTCTCCACTATAAAGGTGGTGAGAAGCTGCTAAGAAGGAAGAGGATGAAATTTGTAGACGAACAATGCAAGGTTGAAAATTTTATAAAAATAAAATACCGTCACCATTTTTCCTTGTTCAAGACAAACTTAAATAGTCTCCCTTTATCAATTCTAAAGGGATTATTATTGGTAGACATTAACGTTTTATGTTGTTATTGTCTTTTTTATTTTATTTTATTTTATGGACTTAATTAATTCATCAATACACCTGATTACTTGTCTGTAAATCTTGATTCTTCTTCCACCATTGCTCCCATTCTTAAAGTTTTCACTGATGAGTAGACTATATTTTTGTAAGCATTCTTCCTTCCCTCTTTCTAATTATTATTTGCTTATTATTCATGTATTTACATTCTCACTTCTCTTCTAAAATTGCAATTGAAGTTTGTAAGCTTGCTCCTTTTCTTTCTTTCTTTTTTTCTGGTTAATAAAAAGTTTAGTTAGTTAGGTGAGATAAAAGAAAAGATTTGGACATGTAAATTTTTATTGTCTTTTACAAGGCCATTGAATCTGTAAAATATATTAGTATAATCCATAACATGTCTATAAATAATGAATTTTGTTATATAGAATTCGAATAGAACTCTATTAGTTAAGATCACATGCTATTTTTATCGGATTATATCACACTAACATCCCTATCTAGCTAGGGCTCTATCTAGGAGTAAGTTATATCATAACTAATAAGATAAAAGATTACATCTATTTAGGAATGATCTATTCATATTCACGAAGATCTTCTCTATTTTTAGATCATCCTCCGTATAGTCTTTATCTCTTAGAGCTGATGTTTATCCCTTGTGATCTTATCCGCCACATCATTCAAGATCTCTATCAGTTAATGATGAGTCATCCAAATCTAAAGTCTATCATCGCACATTGATTTGGTCTAATGCTTTCCTATGTCAAGTCCATTAGTCATAGGCTATTCATTTGAGTATATACTAAGTCCTTAGTCCATCAAGAACTCAACCTTAGCTAAGTCAATTCGTACAAAGTCCGAAACTCTGTCAAAACTTGTACCAAACTTGATCTAACTTGCTAAGTCACCTTGGAACTCTCATATGCCATTGTCATGCGTGAGATCTAACCTACCTTCTACTCAATGTCCATCTCAAGCATTCTTTTGGTCTCACATTCGAATCTTGCATCTCATTGAAGATTTTCGCCAATGTGTACCAATGCATATCAACGCCTGACATTGCCCTTTCTTCTTGCCTACTCCCAAGTCTTTGTTTGGTTCTGTCGTCCTGAGTGTTAAACATTGGTCAAGGCTCACCAATGCCTGCACAATTCTGCTATTAGGACTTAGGGGTCTAACAAACCAACTATATCAGAAGAACTTGACGCCCTCGTCGAAATAATATGTGGACACTCCTTCAAATGTGGTTTTCTTGAAGACTCATTAGCCATTGCCATATCTCCTACGCACCATACTCCCTCTTTGTTGAGTTTATCTTTGCTTTTATTTGAACGCTCCTTCCCAAGGTCTATTACGCCCAACATAGCATAACTATTGAGGTAAACTTTTTCTGTCAAGCCATCCTCTCCTTCTCCTTAATCCTTTGTAACTATGGAATTTGTTTGCTCCTTATCCACCTTCTGTTTGGTCATTCACGAGCAAAGTGTGATCCTTCAAAAATGAAACAAGCGATATCCCGTTTTGCTTATTTATTGGACTTATATTGAGAAGATTCACATACTCCTTACCTTTTTACGAGTCATTTCGTGTCCCCACCATTCTTCTTGTCTTCATTGCTAGTTTGAATTGGTGGTGGCATCTAGAGTCCATCAAGGCATCTGTAGCCACTATTGCGTTTGGGAGGTTTTTCACGTTTTGCCTCCAAAGATCAGTTTGTGCCCAACATTGCAAGCCGCTTATGAAGTTGAATAACTTGTCATCCTCAAATATGTTTTGTACATCCAACTTCAAAGATGTGAATTTTCTCACATATTCCTGCACCGAGTCGTCTTGCTTTAATCTCTTCAAAACTTCCCTTGCGAGCTATGACGTATTGTTGGGGATGAACTGATCCGTTAACTCCTTTTTCATCTTCTCCCAAGTGTCAATGGGAGGTCTACCTGCATTGATGTTGTTGGAGGTTATCATTCTCCACTACAACTTTGCATCTTCCACCAAATACATAGTCATGATCGATGCCTTCTCTGAATTGGACACCTTTAATGCTGCAAAGTATTGCTCCATATCCCACAAGACATTTTCGAGCTCCTTGGCACTCTATTTGCCATTGAAAATTTATGGCTCTCATACTTTCACAAAAGTTCTTTCAATATGTCCAACATCCTGTGTTACAAAAACACACCTTAGGATCGTGATCTCGAGTTTAGAATCCTACTATGCCTTTATCAACTCTGCTATTTGATGCTACAATTGTGTGATTCGCGCCTCCAACATCTCGAATCGAGTATTATAAGACATGACCTCTTCCTCCTCTTGAGGAATTAGCCTAATGAGTGCCTCCAATTTGTTTACACACTCCGTCAAATTGCTACCTACCTTTAATCGTAATATGGCTCTAATACTAGTTGCTCCAAAAGTTTTCCTTAAAGCACCAAACTTATCTGCAAGTTGCTCCTACCCCTTTGTACAACAATCTCACTTAGATCCATTTAAGTAAGATTCAACCTTCCCTTGTGATCGTGGGCCAACAACATTTTGTTCTTGAACGTCTCATGACTCTTGTAGTGTTTAACACTCACACTCTTACAAGAAAACTACGAAAGAACTAAATATCAATGGACATAATAAGCACGAAAGAGATACAATAAACACGAACCTTTATTACTTCCCTTAAAGTATACAAAGTATGCTCTCTCAAAATATGTGTCTCACACTCTCTGACACTGAGAGCAATAAGACTTAAATGAGCTAATATGTGCCTCACACTCTCTAACACTGAGAGGAGCAAGACATAAATGAGCTATTTATAGACACTTCTGGATGGCCAAGTTAGAATCATAATAAAACTCTATTAGCTAAGATCACATCTTATTCTTATCAGATTACATCACATTAACGAATAGAATGACACCACATCCAACTAGGACTCTATTTTATAGGATTAAGTTACATAATAACTAATAAGATAAAAGATTACAACTATCTAGGAATGACTTATCCATATCCATGAAGATGCCCACTATCTTCAGATGATCCTCGCACATGGTCTTTATCTCTTATAGCTGATGTTTATCCTCTGTAATCTTATCAGCCACATCATCCAAGATCTCTATCTGTTGATGATGAATCATCCAAGCCTAAAGCCTTTCATAGCACATTAGTCTGGTGTAATGCTTCCCTCTATCAATTCCATTAGTAATGGTTCGTTCATTTGAGCTTATACTAAGTCCTTCGTCCATCAAGAACCTAGCCTTGGCTATATCAACTCGTACAAGATTTGAAACTCTACCAAAACTAGTACCAAGATTGATTTAACTTGTTATGTCACCTTGAAACTCTTGCGTGCCACTGCCATGCACATGATCCAACTGACCTTCCACTCAATGTCCATCTCAAGTATTCTTTTGGTCTCACTTCCGAATTTTGTATCTTGTCCAAGATTTTCGACAATGTGTACCAATGCATGCCAATGCCTAACATTGCCCCTTTTCCTTGCCTACTCGTAAGTCTTTGCCTTGTTTAGTTATCCCGAGTGTCAAACATTGGTCAAGACTCACCAATACCCGCACAATTCTACTATTAGGACTTATGTGTTTAACAACATACAATTAACTCTCACGAGTAGCTTTTTCATCTAGTTAACCCTAAATAGAAAGCTAGTGAGCTCCTTTCTTCCAGAGATATGAAGACGATGTGTTTAGGGTAAGCATTGGTAGCTACCAAAGATGTATGTTAATTAACTTGCTTTCTTAACTTATTTTCTTCTTCTCAAACCAATCGCAAGTCAAGGAAGTAAGAAGTCTTAGGTCGGTTTTGGCTTTATATGTTGCATTTTTTTCCAGGTATGGCACCCAATCAATTATAGGCCTTGTTTCATTGCTTTCTTTGCTAGTACTCTTGCTTGAAATTCTTGTGTCGATGATTGGTATTCTAACAGTGATCAAACACTCACCTATTAGATATAAACCATCTGACCCAAGAACTGCTTCTTGCATATTTCATGGGATATTTGGAAAAAGGATGTGTATGGTAGGATCGTGCTTCTTAATTAATCCGAGTAAGGGCATAGGATGTATAGGTGCTCAATAGTCTTTACAGAGTTGTTACATAAGAGACAGTTTAGGTTTTTAGCAAATCCCTTCCATTTATCCTTGGTAGTAGCTTACCCTAAACAAGAAGCCATAAAATGAATGAAAGTTTGGTTATAGCTTAAGGGTGCTAGACTAGTTTTAGCCATAGAACTTTTGGGTTACTTATTCTGAGAGCTTCCTTACAAGATTTTTTAAAGAATAAACTAGAGCATTGATGGGCCCATCTTATGGTGTCCTCGGTATTGCCAGAGGTCCATAACTGGTTATTATGTTTAGAGCTTGCGGATTAAGAAAATATGAGTTTCACTATATAACATATATGATTGTGGCATTTATAGGAATAAACTATTTAATATGAGAGTAGTTGGCATTATTAACGAGGGGGCTATTAGTAGACCATAAATTTGTCCAGAAAAGGGTCTTTGCACTGTCTCCTACGTTGGTCTTAAACCAGCCTCGAACCCTATCCTTAAGATTTAATGGAGTGTCTGATTTAAGTGTGTGAGTCTAGAATCTTGATTGCCTTATGTGATAGAAGTGTACCCACCTTACCTATAAAGATTCTATATCCGTCAACAATTTCCATATTCTCTTGATCAGCTGAGTGTTGTTACTTAATTTTAATGGGATAATGCCTGGCCCTCCTTCCTCTTTTGGAAAACAAGCAATCTTGCGAGCCATCTTAGCTATTCCAGAACCTTGTGAGGATCCAGATCAAAGAAATATCCTTATGAGTCTCGCTATAGTTTTGATAATGTTATAAGGAAGTGCAATGCGGGTTGAAAATGTAGATGTAAATAATTTAATATATAATTTATGGGTAGTACTTGACCTGTAAAGGATAAAGATCGATTACACCAATTGTCAATCGTCAATTTGATCCTTTCTATTAGCTGCATAAATTCCATTAAAAAAGGGTCTCTTATAAGAATTGGGAATTCTTAGATACAAAAATGGGGTAAGGTGTTGCATGAGTCCTATAATGGAGGAGATATAGGGAGATAAGTAAGAAGCTGATGCAGATAAGAAGAAATGGCTCTTGTCTTTATTCATAGCTAGACCAAATATACTTCTAAACAACTCTATTGCATTCATTGAAGCTTTAATAGAGTGTATGTAGCACTCCAACCCTGCAAGACACGTACTTGACATCTTGAGTGATATCCAAATACTTCCCCATAAGGGTGGCATGTTAGAGCACTCATATCACTAACTTAATCATGGCATCATCATTAATACGTAAATGTCATAATATTTTAAAAACCAAATTCCTTATTTCATTTCATCAAAACCGAATATGTACATTGTAGCATTTTATATTTCATCCCTATATTTACATTATCAAAACTAAATACAAAACAAGCTACATGTACATTGTAGCATTTTATATTTCATCCCTATATGTACATTATCAAAACTAAATACAAAACAAGCTACACACATGAGAAATTATACAAAAATTCTATCTAATCGTTCAATCTCAGCTGACCGAACTTTGAGCCATTTATTCTTTCTAAAAGTACAAGAACTATGCTTCTTGTAGAGTCTCTCTATCACCAGTGTCCTCTCTCGGTTCTGAAATGTCAAAGTTGTAATTTTGGTGAGTTTTGCGAACTCAATGAGGTAACCATACTCGATGGTTCACTCAATTCATACAACATATCAACATATGTAAACACATAATTCACATCATTTCATTTATCGCGTAGCATCACATATCACATTCATAGCAGTCAAGCCAATCATTTCAATCATTTAAAATACACATATCAATTATAAATGCAATGCACATAAGACTCACTTTCATTTATTACGTTGTTGTGACCGAGTGCCTTTTTACTAGCCCATATCCCTTATGGATACTGAGCTTGTATCAGAGAATGTCCCATATCCCTTAGTGGATACCGAGTACAATAGCAACTGAGCCAGATGCTCTTATCACATTATGAGCTTTAAGCTCTTTTTACTGGCGAATCTGGTACAACTGCCTTTATCTTTTATGCATTCATGTAATGAAATGCATCACATTCACATTTATCATCGGACCTTGGTCCGACATTCAACAATCATGTTGAGTAACACTTATTTCGTCAAATTCACATTCAAAAAACACTTATAATATCTTATTCATGCATCAAACGCCTTGGACATTCAATGTACGGAATCAACACAATCACATTCACAAAATAATTCAAAATAAAATTTAAAACAAACAATTATTCAAGTGAAACTGTCTACGTTACTCACAGTTTGCTCCAGAAAGCTATTGCCTCGAAGTCCCGGTAATGTCCGGATGTTATCGCCCTATTTGCCCTTCTATACCATTCAATACGTACACATTTACACACATCACAACTTTGCACAATTATATAAGTACTCGTTTATGCACATATGTATATATGGATTATGTACAATGCATATTCAGTGACAATCTCGGGTATATTTCCTTTATTTACATCTTATGATCATCCATACTTCAAAGCTCATATATGTCTAATTCGGACTTAGATTTACACCTCAATAATACAAACTTATTCCAAGTTCATGGCTCAATCAATCACTAAGGTTTATGACTCAATACACTTGATTATTATAATATCATCAATCAATCATTCACCAAAGTTATTCTGACATTATATGATCACACAATATCCAAACTCTCATTCATTCTTACTTGATACATACTACTCATCTCCTTACAATCATATTAGAATTTCTAGGAACATTTTTATTCTTATAACATTCATAAATTTCCAGATTTTATATACTTGATATCAACAATCCTTTCACTATGTCATATCCTCAATTACAACATGTACATATCCAACACTTTATTAACTTATTCAACCTTAAACTAAGTTCATTTCAAGTCCCATTCAAGTCTAAATGCATCATAGGAAAGTACCTTACCATTTGTTGTTTCAAACATCACATAAAAGAAGAATAACTCACGTTGATAGCCTTTCTAGTTTTTTCTCAAGACAAACTTTCGGGTCAATTTTTCATGGAAATTTTGACGTAGAAAATGAGATATTTAGGCAATATATTCTTCTAAACAAATGTTCCCATATGTCTTATGTTTCTAACGACACCAATTTCATACAATTTGGTTCAGTATTCTACAAGTAATACATAAAATACTACCTACTGTTCTCAAACTGCAACTGCACCCAGTACTCAACATCAAATCAAAATTTGAAACTCTTAAAGATAGAATTAAATTTTGATTCCTTGATAAAATTTTTAGAAATATGTCTCTAGTTTAATTTGAACTTAAAATCATCCCATTTAGATATGTACAAATCAAGTTATGACTACAATACAAATGCATAATCAGTAGAAACACTATAGCTAACATATTCCATCCATTCTCTTCCAATTTTCCAGATTTTTTTAAATTCCTACATTTTACATCTAACACATCTTGTACATAGATCATCTTTTCTACTTCATTTCCTATTCATTCTCACCTCAATTTACAATTCAAAACATTCACAAAACAAGCCATACAAGACTATTAATCATAACCACAGAACAGGACATCAAACATGTCTATTCATTCATCAATGCCTCAACACACTTTCAACTCCATTATCACCTTCACTTTACCTCTAAACTATCATCCTAGTTCTCCTCATTTCAAGAACATAACTCAACATCTTGGTTATTGTTAACTTTCACTTTCATTATACCCTTAATTCATAACTCATAACATCTACATAACAACTCATCACTCATGGTTTTCATACTCTCAAAACAGAAAACAAACATATGTATTCATCCATCAATTTACTGCACTCATTCAAACACCATTATAATGATCATTCTACCTCAAAACATCTTTATAACAATTTATGAATTATTACTCATCATAAACACAAAAACAAGCCATGAATATATTCATTTATTCATCCACAATT
>JANZLH020000086.1:1786954-1806131 GCA_026770325.2 Erythroxylum fimbriatum | reverse complement strand
ACTATTTTAATTAATTAAATATAATATTTAATTAATTAAAATAGTTGAAATGTTTGGAATGTGTATATTGAAGATGATACTATACAGCAGATGCGTACAGATATTTATAGTACAAACACTAAAATCATAACCAACAAATCTAATCTTATCTCTAACGAACCTGATTATGATCAGATCATAATAAACATGATCAACTACATTCATAACTAACTACCCATTCTCCTAACACCGCCCCTCAAGCTGAATAGGGTGGTCGTGGGGCAACTCGAACCTTGTCTATGAGAGATAAAAATTTGAAAGTGCATAATGGCTTGGTGAAGATGTCAACAACCTGATAAGCAGAGGAAATGTACTGAACTGTGAGAAGTTGCTGACTAACCTGTTCACGAACAAAATGGAAGTCGACCTCGACATGCTTGGTCCTGGCTTTGAAACAAGGATTGGAAACCAAGTAAGAAGCGCCAATATTATCACATCGTAGGATTGTGAATGGGCTGCCTTCAAAAGTGATCGTAACCAAATGAGCTCTGCGGTAGTGTTTGGCAACAGACCTATATTCAGCCTTAGTGGAAGAACGAGCAACAGTAGGCTTCTTTTTAGCAGACCAAGCAATCAAATTATTACTGAGATAAATAGCATAGCCTCTTGTAAAATGACAATCATCCTTAATGCCTGCCCAATCTGCATCATAAAAGGCTTGACGATGAGTAGTGGAAGATAGGGTGATGAGTAATCCTTGAGCTAATGTGTCTTTAATGTAACAAAGCACACGCTTGCAAGCCTACCAATGAAGAGTAGTGGGAGAGGAAAGAAACTGACAAAGCTTATTGACAGCATAAGCGATATCCGGACGAGTCATGCAAGCATATTGGAGAGCACCAACGGTCTATCTATAAAGATGTGGATTGGGCAAAGGCTCCCCATCATGAATAGAGAGATGAGTAGAAGTAGCCATGGGACTATGAATCGATTTAAGACCATCCATCCCCGTCTTACGTAACAAGTCTTGCAAATATTTTTGCTGGGATAAAATAATTTTCGCCTTAGTGTAGAGAACCTCAACACCAAGAAACTAGTGCAATTTACCAAGATCACGAATCTTGAATTCTTGAGAAAGTTGGTGAATACAAGCACGAATAAGCTCAGAGTTGCTTCCAGTGATAATAATATCATCAACATAAACTAAAATATACAGAACATGGGTGGCAGAATGCTTGATAAACAAAGAACTGTCTGCATGAGAATCCACAAAGCCAATAGATAACAAAAAATAGCTAAGTCGATGGTACCAAGCACGAGGGGCCTGTTTGAGACCACAAATAGACTTTTGCAACTTACACACAAAACTGGGGCAACAAGAATCAACAAAACCAGGGGGCTGACCCATATAAACATCCTCCTATAGACAACCATTAAGAAATGCATTGGAAATGTCAAGTTGAGAGAGTGACCAGCCCTTTGAGACAGCAAGAGAAACAAAATCCGAACAGTAGTGGCTTTAACCACAAGATTGAATGTAGTATCATAATCAATGCCTTCCTGCTGACTATACTCCTGTGCAACTAATCGGGCTTTGTGTCGTTCAACAATGCCATTGGAATTGTGCTTAATACGATATACCCACTTGCAACCCACAATATTGGCAGAGGTTAGCTCCTTTTCACAGCTTTGCTAAAACAACAGGGCACAACTGAAGAGGAGCTAACATGGGCAGAGTATAAAACCTTCTTCTTAGGATTTGAGCGAAGTGTCATAGGATGAGTCCTGATTGGGATAGGTATAGGAGGCTGATTGTGGACTGCTGGAATGGAAGACACATGACTGGGACCAACAGATTGAGGTGACGAGGAATGAGAGGCACCTGAAGTGATGCTGCAGGCTATGGGATTGTTGTTGTAATGGCTAGCCAAGGAGCATATGCTTCGTGAGAAGAAGACATAGAACCTAAGAGTGAAGAACGTTGATGTTGCTTCTCTTTATAAAGAAATCTCCCTTCATCAAACCGAACATGTCGACTAACATAAAGTCTATTTGTGGCAGGATCAAAACAGTGATAGCATAAATGTTGAGAAGAATAACCGAGAAAGACACAAGCAGTGGTTCGATAAGAAAACTTATGATCATTGTAAGGACGAAGAAGAGGATATATGGTGCAACCAAAGACACGTAGAAAAGAGTAATCTGGTGGTTTATGAAAAAGTATTTCAAAGAGACTAAGATTGTTCAAAGTCTATGTAGGTAACCTATTAACAAGATAAGAAGCATTATTAAAAGCGAAAGACCAGAAACACAAAGAAACCCTAGAATGTGCTAGTAAAGTAAAGCCTGTGTCAACTAAATGTCGTATTTTTCATTCGACAACACCATTCTGTTCGTGGGTATGTGGACAAACAATTCTATGATGAATACCCAAAGATTTTAAATGTTGAGATACAGGTTTGAATTCGCCACCCCAGTCAGATTGAATATTCATGACTTTAGTGTTAAACTGACGTTCTACTAATTTCAACCATTCAACAAAAATAGAAAGGACACAACTTTTCTGTTTTATTGGATATAACCATGAAAATTTACTAAAGTCATCATCCAAAAGAAGAAAATAGCGATGACCAGAAAATGATAACCAATTCAAGAGGTTTACTAGAAACACTATTAGTAAGAGAAAGAGAAAGCCTACTTTACTTCCGTAAACAACAAGCCTCACACTGTTGATGAGAAGTCTTTATTAACAAAGATCCTGGTAAATTAAAACAATGAAGGATGGAAACCACCGAAGAGTGTTGAGGATGCCCAAGTCGCGAGTGCCAGTCAATACTATGTCTCCTTGCAGCAGTTAGAGCTTGATGATTCAACTTCTGTAAAGCAATCCCAGGCAGCCTGTAGAGTCCATCTTCAGCAGGTCCCTCAAAGAGTCTTACCTTAATTGCCTGATCCTTCACAAAGAAACCATCACCATAAAATTTGAAATAACAATGGTTGTCTCTTGCAAATTTATTAACAGATAATAGTGAATCTTGCAAACGTGGAACATGTAAGATATTTTTCAATTTGTACTATTTGTTATTAAAAAGAAGAGTAGACTGCCCAATTCGTTTAATAGGTAAGCCTTGACCATTACCTACAAGTACTTCATCTGAGCCATTGTAGTAATCAGAAATTTGCAAGCTTGACATGTTTGGAGTCATGTGGCTGTTGGCACCTGAATTGGCAATCCAAGTAGAAGAATTACCTGATGTCTTAGCAATGTTGGCAGTAGGTTTTTCTGAATTTTGTGCATATCGTTTCCTACACCACTTAGCTTAATGGTTGTTATAACCACAAATTTGACAAGGATTTGGAAACCACCTTTTACCATTTTTGAACATTAAAGCATCACCGTTTGTACTTTTGCCAGAATTAGAAAACTTGATTGACTTACCATTCTTGAAGTTCCGTTTGGTGTAATAAGACACAGTAGAGATGGAATTCCTTGAATTTTTCAGCATAATTTCATGGGAACTGAGTTGTCCACACAACTCTGAAAAGGATAAGCCATCAACTTTGCTATTAACAACAAGTACTGAATGAAAATCGGATGGTAATAACCTGCAAATGTTTGCAATAAGTTTTGTTGTTCCCATCAGTGCGCCAGCGGCTGCAAGCTCATCGGCTATGAGCTTTGCCTCCTTAAGAAAATCTACCATGGACTTATCATCAAAGCTAAGATTTGTAAAGTAAGATGTAATTGAACTTGTCTAGCAGCTGAACTAGAACCAAAAGTGTTTTGTAAGTGTCTGCCATATATCATGAGCAGTGTGGAATCCAACCACATAAGGAAAAACCTCTTTTGTGAGAGATGAAAGAATCAAACTGATGAGCAGTTGGTCTCGTTGAACCCATTGAATGTGAGCAGGGTTGATTTCGATCTTGTTGGTGCCAGGATTGGAGAGTTGACAAGGTTGTTCAGGGCTTGAGCCATCAATATGACTAATGAGATTGTAACATTTCAAAATAGGGGTGAAGTGAGTTTTTCAAGTGAGAAAATTGGTTGACTTGAGCTTGATGGAGAATGTGTGTTGTGTTTGTGATATGGTTGGTGTGATAATTAAAGCAGTGCCTGTTTTCTGAGGAGAACGAGGAGAAGTAGAGGTAGCAAAAGTGGAAAAGGAGTGAGCCATTTGTTAAACTCTGATATCAAGTTGAAATGTTTGAATTGTGTATATTAAAGATGATACTATACAGTAGATGTGTGCATATATTTATAGTATAAGCACTAAAATAATAGCCAACAAATCTAATCTTATCTCTAACTAACCTGCTTATGATCGGATCATAACAAACATGATCAACTACAATCATAACTAACTAACCATTCTCCTGACAAAAATTAATTGTCAATAATATTATAAATAATTTAATTTTATCTAATAATTTATTCATGTGATTATATTAAATAAAACTAATTTAATAGTTATTAATAAATATAATTAAATTTAAAATATATATTTCAGATAAAATTTGATTTAATAATTAGATTATATTTAAAATACTGAAAATATAAATAAAAATAAATAGGCCTTTAAAATGTGTCCTTACGGACGAACATCCAAACACATAGAAACGAAAGTAAGAGAGGAAAGTGTTAACGGCACTGGCACTTGGCATAAATAAACAAATGAACTTCATTTTTTCTTATTCTTGTCTAATCGGACATTCAGTGAAGCCAATACAACGATACCTTGAAACCATTTTCAGAAAACTTCCCGGAAGAACAGAAATGAGGATGATAAAGTAACCTTTTCTTTTTGAATTAGACAATTTGCTATCCGTTAAAACTATTTAGCTTACAACGAGTATTTGAAGGTACATTCTACCTTCCAACTGACTTTTTGTGGTTATTGGATCGTAAAACATCTTGGAGGAATTATAGCTCCTTGCATTGCAGCAACAGAAATCGAATGACAGTGCTCTGAACCTACTTTCATGTTCAAGGCAAATTGGTGAATTCCATAGATACTCAATTGCAATTTTAAGCTGGAGCCAGCTTGTTACATAAAGTTTGATATGCTGCACTACAAAGCTTGAACTTTTCTTCTGCAATAGCCTGTCCAAGTAGATTGATGAATTGTTAATACGCGTAAATCAAGAATGTTCATGCCTTATTTTGACAGAAAAGAAAATTTAGTATCAGCAGCAGCGAGATTAAAGGAGGACTGAGCAAAAGTTTTGTCCGTTGATTTTCTCTATCTCTTGTCAGGTATAATGGCTATAAAATGGCATGTGATAATTCAAGCTAAACATATCAAATAACATTGGTGTTAGGTAAAAAGAATAATTTTACATGGATCAGCTCTCATGACAGTGTTCCTCGTGCCAATTGAGTACAAAAGAATGAACTTAGATACCTTGGAAGAGCCATGGTGACGATCTGGATGCCATCTGAGTGCGCATGCTCGATATCTGAAACTAGAGTATGCGTAAGTAAATAGTAGAAAAAGCTGATGCAATCTACAATCATGGGCAAGATCAGTGCAGTTGAAAAGTTAGCGTACTGAGGACTCACGCATTCTTAACATCTTCGAGTCTCAGAGGACCAGAAGAATTAAGTCCAAGGGTGCGCCTCTCTGAAATCAAATAAGATTCTGAATTATCAGATTCTGATGAGGAAGTATAGTCCTCTTCAACTCTATGTCTCCACCTTCTTCCATAAGTGCTAGAGTAGCCAGATGAACTTCTCCATCTGGGAGTTTCTTCATTAATGAAGTTCCAGTAGAAGTATCCACTTTCATAAAATGGAGATCTATAAAAGGTTTCTACCTCGAAATCATCTTCATAAAACTGGAAAGCTTCTGAAGAAAGAAAAACCACAAACTCTAAATTTCTAACTCAAATTGAAGAAAGTTCAATCCAAGAGGATGATATATTATACTAGTATGGCATATATTTATAAAGAAAGAAAGCAATGACAAGATGAAAAAGAACATTTTGTCAATGTGCGAAAGGACGCTGAGCTGCAAAATGAACCCAATCATCCATATTGGAAGTTTCCATTTGTAATCCCTTTTGAGCCCAACTACTGCAACAATATCCACATCTACTCCAGGCAATCAGATCAATGGTGTAGAAACAATTAGCCCATCAAAATGGGGAAAATAAAGTCTATAAAGTATCCAAATCTACACGACAATGTGTTAAGTGTATCAGTCAATCAGAAATTCTTACTTTTAGTCCAATGTCTGGTGTGCTGATTATCAGGGCCCCGTCTTCTGGATCCCATATAGTGTTCCTTTCGGATCCGTGAGGGGCCCCTACTTGAAGATGGATCTTCCTCATCAAAACCATTCTGCCATCTCTGAATATTCGAAAAAACAATTGATATGTAAGTTAAGTGACCCTCAATAGATATCGTGTATGGATTAAAAACTTCTGAAAATCAGAAATAGGAAATCAAGTTTATCAATTATACACACAAATGCACATATTAAGCTGTGAAAATCATTTTAAAAAGATCAAGAATAAGATGAAAGGTTTCTCTAGGCATTCATCAATAGCTAAAATGAGTTCTATAGAGGATATTAAAACAACAGTACTTTGCAAGCAAATACAATAAAACTAGTACTGGAAAAGTTACATGTTTCTGCCTGGATTGCCTCATGTTCTCATTAATCTTTCTCAACATCAATTTCTGACGCTAAGATTTACAAATGAAGACCTATTGGAGATCAGTTTTATGCTTTTTGTTGCAACAAGCAGAAAAAACCCACATATGTCGAAAGACGAAAAATGATGGTTAAATAAACTGTTGATTTCAACATTTTCTTCCTGGGTAAATTTCAGAGGTTTTAGCTGGTGCCATTTGTCAACGATAAAGAATGCAGTAAAGACTTAAGAGGAAATTGGATCTACTCTACAAATGAATCAAGCTTGGGCCGCACACATGTGGTATTTTTATTGCCACCAAGTTGTTATCGGCAAGCTATGTCGACAATTAGCTGAAGTGAACTAAAAGTCACTTGTACATGTTGTAAAATTAAGTAGTTTTACACATATCACAATGGTCTTTCTACCAGCTACAAAAGTAGTTACAGGTATATCTCGTCACTGGTTACCCATTCAATCCAATTACAGAAAAGCCAGTTAGGATAAAGCAACAAAAAGAACTTATCTAAGCCCCTAGTTCGAGAATCAAGGCTAAGAAACAAATACAGAGAACATTCTAGTGCATCAAATATGTAAATGCAGTTAATAATATGTAAATGCAGTTAATATAGCGCTAACACTTGTGTATAAATTTATGCCAGCAAGTGGTTAAAGGATTGCATCTAAACCATCCCAAGTAGTTAATCAAGATTCAGACAAGCAACTCAATTTCAGACCATATGCTCCATTAATTATTTCCCATGGAAATTAAGGTTAAGAAGATGGAAAGTAAACATGACGGTGCTAGCTTCTATCTGACATCCAGCCTGCCAATCATTCTCGAGCCTTTAACATAATCTAATCCAATTATATGTTTAACAGTTAGACAACTACAACCAATTTCCATAATCATATTAACTTTAACAATCATACTATCATGCCCATCCTAAGACAACAGGAAAAGGAATAACATTAGAACTCTTTCATTTGCTGCGTGCATGGACTAAGAAGAAAGCAACCAAACTTTCAACGTCTTCAGTATAAGCAAGAAAGCGAGCAACCCTTCTCTAGTTCATTTTAAACCTGAAATAGGTAGTCTGCCAAACCACTGACATTCTGCAGCAGTGACTGCTTGGAGTACAGCTTCCTGGACCTCCTGGAATAATAGCTCGATCTCTACAAGCAAAGGATTGAAATTAATCAAAGATCGTGTTTGTCAAAAAAAAAAATCATATGAAAGGATAAACAAAGTCTGCTTTCATTTTCTTTTGTTTTGATGGGGGCAGGAGTATCAAAGATTTAGCAAAGGAAATGCCAAAGACAAAAAAATGAATAAAGAAAGGAAATATACATTGTTTCTGTTTGCATATGCTGCTCACGCGTTGGGAGATTTCCAAGAATAACAGCTAACAAGCATAAAAGATTACGGAATAGTTTCAAAAATCAAAATAAGAATGGAAACTTAGGAGCAGTATCAACAACAGCAGAGATCCAAGTCATGAAACCCCAACCTCATTGTAGCATTAACCTATTATAATACAACAAGGAGTTTGGGTCACTAACATGTTCTGCATTTTTCATTTTTTTCTTTGTGTTCCACATCACAAGTTTTTGCTTTCCCACGTCAATTAAGATAAGATAAAATCAATGTTTAATGTTAAGAATTTTGCATCATAAAGAACATGTCATTACCACTGATACGGAGTCATAACCTATTTACTAGAAACAAGAGACGCATCCCAAGACACTCCACAGCTGAATATATGGTCTCTTCCAAATTTCTCAAATTCTAACTTTTCAAGCTAGATCCCTTGGACATAATACATTCTACGAAGGAAAGCAAGCACTTCTTAAAAGGTTTTAGATTTTGGAGCTGATTTCCCTCAACCTTAGTCTATCCTCTTACTTTATAAATGTAAATTGAAACTGAAATTTTCTCCCAGATTATCAAACCAGCATATGGTCGCTTCTCAAATTAATGAATCATCTTCAACTACAATTTTCCTCATTATTACTATAGTTGCAACTTACTATGCAGAAATAAGCAAACCGAAAGGCTAAGATATGCTAATTCTTGATAGGGCTACACCCATTGGAATTTGATTTTAAAAACTGTATCCCATTAAGCCAGACACAGACTCAAAAGCACCAACACAAAGGAAAAAGTTAGCGATGGAACATAACGGCTAATTGGCAAAGGCCCAACCCAGATAACAAATCTCCAAATATACCCTATTCCACTATCCAAAAGGAAAAACAAAAATTTTCCAAATTTGTGTTACGTGCAGGTTAATGAATCAAACAGAAGGCCACAAGCAAAAATCAATGAAAATGGTGTCCAATTTCAGCTTTTTCCTTCAATAAGCAATCACAATTTCGAAAGTACAAAGAGATATTGAGAAGCACCCATTGGTTCACTCAATGTTTTCAATCAAGAAGCATCCAATGAACCAATGCTATGTATACGGCAATGAAACATCAGTTCTTATCAGATTGATAGGGAAACCAAGAATATTTATGTCACTTTGAATGAAATATGGCTAATGATGATTGCAATATAGCGGCCAACAGACAAGGGAACTTTATTCATATTCATTATCATTCAGGAATAAGCGAAAGCCTCCTGTTAAGTTAGTCCAATCACAAAACCATAACAAGTATTAAGATCACTGAAACATTAAAGATTACCCAATTAACAAAATGAACAGTCTGAAAATTGTACAAAAAAAAAAAAAAGCGAGAGCGCAATAAAGAAGGAAGGAAGGAGCGAGAAACTAACAGAGCCCCAAGAACTGGAATCGCGTCTTTTGCGTTCAAGGACAGGAGTGGAATGGAAGAGATCAGCTCGTAGGTGAGAAGGGTTGGTTTGAGGTATAAAAATAGCTGCTTTTGAGGGACTTTTATTCATCATCATCATCATGATGTCTGCAAATCAAATCCAGCTCAAATAGAAACCGTGAGGTCAGAGCGAGGAGCTGTGAATAAGTCGACCCCGACATAAACTTCTGCGTAGGTTGTCGCGCAAGCGCAATTTTTGGTCAGGTGTTTTTTAAGTGGTTACGCAACCATTTCAATTAAGGTGAAGCTGAATCTCACTAATTAAAAACTTGCCTTGGTTTTAAAGGAATTCGTGATTTACAAATGGATGTCTCACCCTAACTCACGGAATAAATTATTAAATTGATTTCTTTTAATGTAAATTATCTCTAATCTTACTTTAATATCGTAACTTATACCTCATGTTTGCAATCTCAAACTCACTCCCTTTTTTAAGGGTCTATTTACTAATCCATTTCAAATTTTAAAAAATAAAATAAATTATGCGCATCTAAACTAACCTACAAATTGAAACCTCCTTACCCAAAATAGTATAGAGTTGATTATGGGTATTTGATATGTAATTTTATGTCTTAAACAACAAGTGTACAGTGTAGTTGTAACTAGCACTGATAAATACGAGCCGATCTCATGATGACTAAAATTACTAATATCTACTATCTTTCTATTATCTAGCTTATCCAATCATGATGTTTAAGATAAATGAAATACATGCTTAAAATAGATCAACACAATTAACTAATTAAAACTTAGATTAAACTAAGAAATAATCAAGGAAGGAAAACAATGGTACGTGGATTTTGAATCCCACTAAGACTTCTTGAGCAATCATGATTTCACTAATCAATTTAACCTTTAGTTCATTAAACCATGAAAATTCCTCTCTTATGTTAATATCTTTCTCAAAGCTATTAACAACTAATCATTGGTTGATTAATTGAAAACTTTTTTCTAGTTAAAACCGTTAATATTGTATAAATTAATTCGTTAATTTCACTATTAGGTTTGACCATAAACTAGACGATTTATGTCAATATATCCTTAGTTTTGCAAGCAACACTTTTCAATTATGGTAGATCTATTCATATAAAAGGATTTCTCAATTTTAATTGCATGAATTCACATATGAGATAATACACTAGCAATATTAATATAAGAATCATTAAGAAAACATAATTGAATCATAATGAAACTAAAGAATGAATTAAGTTAAAATGAAATCATTATAAGGTCTATCCTAGGGTCCATCTAATCCCAAGTACTAACACAAGTTTAGCTCTTAATCATAACATCAATACTAAAGGAAAAACATAAATCTAAAAGAACCATGATGAAATCCCTTTTTATCTTCATGAAATTCACTTTAAATTGATGATAATCCACCCCAAATATGTTTTCTTGTTTCTTGTTCTCTTTATCATTCTAGGCCATCAATTTATGTTTTCCCGAGCCTCCTAGGAACCCCTTTTTGACTTCCCTCCTTTTCTCTTCGTTTTATCCATTTATAGCTCAAATTTAAGGTTTCTAGAGTAGACAAGGTCACTCACACAGTCATGTGCATGACTGTGTCCCTCAATCTTCCTTCAATATTAAAAAATCACAAAAATATGATCCTAGAGAGCTACACCGACACCCATATGACTACGTAGACGTACATGGGCACTCACACGACCATGTAGACTTATACAAGTAACCAATAAAATAGCTTCAATTCTTCTGTTTTCTGTCTCGATTTCACACTAATTCTTTTCCTTTTTATCCATGAAGGCAAATAAGACCTAAAAACACAATAAAAACAAGACAAGTACAAAAATAATAAGAAACTCTCAAATAAACAAGCAAAATGTATTAAATATGAGATTGGAAATATAGTATATTTTGCATATATCAAACTCCCCCACACTTAAGCATTTTGCTTATCCTCATGCAAATCAATTTCATTACTCTCAACTTAATAAGAAACAACTTCGGAAAAGAATTAAACAAAAAAGATATCCATCAAGATTCTTTATTATTTATTCAATTGCAATGTTCATTGAAATGTTAAGCATTTAGTTACTTGTACCAAATTATAAAAGGACAGCCATAGTGCATAAGGCTCCCCGCTTTGTGAGGGTCGGGGGAGAGTCATCAATTATACGTAGCCTTCTCTTTGTATTTTACAAAGAGGTTGTTTCCGTAACTCGAACACGTTATATCAAATTATAAAATCAATCTAATTCAATCCATAATCCTTCAAATTTCTGTTTAATTCACGCCATTCCACTTGATGCATAAAGTGAACATATATAAGAAAAATGTCAAAACCTTTAAACACTTACATACTCCGTTATTAAAAACAAAACTAACTTTAAACAACATATGAGCATTTAGAAGCTAGTTTAAAAAGTCAACTAGTCTTATAATGCGAGAGTAAACATCTTTTCATGAATACCCTTGGTTACTCAACTAGGTCACTATCTTAAATGGCTAATAGTATCACATTTTAACTTTGACCTTTTTATAGTACAAAGCCAACGAAGTGAAATTATTTATGCTCATTTATTCACATGCTATTAATTTTTTATCTTCTTTTTTTATATATGGGGTAATAAAAATGCTCAAAAAGAATTCGCATTAACTCAGTGCATGTACAAATATACATAAAGTATAATAATGCAAATTAAGTATCCATTCTCAAAATTAATAAACTAAATTGAAATAAACTTGATCGTAAAAAATAATAACTATTTGCTTAAATAAATCAAACCACAGTCACATCTAAACTCATAATAAATCTTGATCAACATCCTCTTTTTAAAAAAATTCCTAATTTATTCTTTATCAAGCTAATTATAACAAGATTGCCAAGCTTGACTATCAAGTGCTTCCCCCATACTTAAGTTGTACATCATCCTTAATGTACAAAACATGTAAGAACAATGACAATTTTGAATAATGAAAGGGTGAGGATAACTGATACTAATAGAAAAAGATTTATAATCTTATCCAATGTCTGAGCATCTATCCCCTATTGGTGAAATCTTTCTTACTCTAAAACAAAGGTTGATGTTGCCTTCATAACTTGTGGAACTCAGTCAAATATTAAGTAACAAAATTAGGACCATCAAATTAAAATGATGAAAATAATTAAATAACTAATGAGAATCCTATAAACTACTCAATCAAGACAAAACCCTAATTATGAGGTTGCCTCCCAACTAGCGCTTCTTTATGAGTCTTGTAACTTGACTTCTCAGCAAGCCCTTTTTCAACTTGGATCAATAATTAGTGGCCTGTTTCCACCCATTTTTCCATATAAAAGTTCATTAGCCTATAAATGGGCCATATATTGCAAGATAATAAATACATAAGGTATCCAATTAATAAAACCAATTAACTCTATTAATGTCCTTTTTAGTAACAAACTATCAATATAAAAAGGAATAACAAAACCCCCTAGATCTTCAATTGACTCCCATAATTTAATTTGTGAGAAGTAGGAGCTTTCTGTACTTAAGATGACTGTCAATAATTCCTTGATAGCCTTTTTATTTAACTCCTCTTTATCTTCCTCTTTCTCTTCTTCCTTCTCTTCTCTTCTTGAACAACGACTTCCTCTTTTCCTTTAACCTCTATATTCCCTATTGAATCTTCTTCCTTCTTTTCTTGAATCATAGCTTCCTTTATATATTCAACCTCTAGCTCCTATTTAATATAAAAAAATTAATGCATTCATATGATTTCTAAAGTTTAACTTGGTGTATTCAGATTAAAAAAAAGCTCTTGAAGGGCGGCCTCTTGTAAAGCAATACATTTTATAAGGACATCTCTAATACAATCTTATTCTTATTGCTTCAATTATTATAGAAAACTAGATAAAGTATATAGAAAACTAGATAAAGTATAATCATTTCATATATAGTCGTAATAACTACTCTACTATTGATTATAAGTATTCCTATATAAGGTATCTTAACACCAATTCTCCATGTAATTCGGATGCTCCCCATATATAATTTGATGTCTCACATTCATGTTAGGGTGATCACCCCTACAAATGTCACAATACACTATGAATGTTGGTTGAGCTTCTAAATACATGTCACTATCCCTCTTATTCCAAGCTTCTAATGTTGCCATAAGTGATGTCATACAATAGTCCCCTAATAATACTATCCTCTCTATCCTTTCATTGTGTCTAGTGTCTATAACGATAACTACCCAAATCTTAAAATATGAAACAAACATAAGATTAAGAAAAAATTTATAAGGAAAAGAAATCAATATAAAAGAAAAGAAATAAGAACTACCAAAAAAGAAAAAACGAATATATTAATAAAAATAAGGTTATTATAATATTCTATCCCTTCGCAATGATGCCAAAAACCTTATATGTAATTTTATGTTTTAAATTGCAAGTGCATAGTGTAGCTGTAGCTAGCACTAACAAGTACATGTTGATCCCACAAGGATTAGAATTACTATTATTTACCATCTTTCTATTATATAGACTAACAAATTAAGGTGTCTAAGTTAAATCAAATGTAAAATTAAATAATAAGCTAAAATAGATCAACATAATTAATTAACTATAAAGAATATTACACTAAGAAACAATAAGGGAAAACATTGGTACCTGGATTTCGAATCCCCTAAGACTTATCGTACAATCATGATTTCACTAATTTATTTAATATTTAGTTCATTAGACCATAGAAATTCCTATCTTATTTATTTTCTTTCTCAAGACTATTAACAACTAATACTTAGTTAATTAACCAAAACCTCTTTCTAGTTAAAACTTTAAGATTCGATTCATAAAATTCACTATTAGGTTTGACCGTAATCTAGAGAATTTATATCAACCTATCTCTAGGTTTATATGCAACTCCTTTCTATTGTGGTATATCTATTCATATAAAAGGATTTCTAAATCTCAATTGTATGAAATCATATATGAAATAATATGCTAGCAATATTAATTCAAGAATTATTAGGAACACATAATTGAATCTTAATGAAAACTAAAGAATGAATTAAGTTAAAATGAAATCACTACAAGATCTATCCTAGGGTTCATCTAATCCAAGTACTAACAAAATTTTAGCTCATAATCATAACATCAAAACTAATAGAAAAATAGAGAACTAAAAGAACCATAATGAGATCCTTTTTAATCTTTATGAAATCCACTTTAGATTGATGAAAATCCACCCCAAATATGTTTCTTTACTTGTTCTTCATTCTCTCTATCATTTTAGGCCATCAAATTGTGTTTTCTTAAGCCTCCTATTTTTAACTTGCTCGTTTTCTCTTTGTTTTATCCATATATAACTCAAATTTAAGGTTTTTAGAGTGGACGTGATCACTCACACAGTAGTGTGCATGATCGTGTCCCTTTATATTCCTTTAATCTTTGAACATCGTGAAGAAACATGTTCCTAGAGAGCTATAGGGGCATCCATACATGTAGACTTACATGGGCAGTTATATGTACTTGCAAACTTAGATCGGCTAGCACCAAAATAACTTCAATTCTTTTATTTTTTTGTCTTGATTTTACCTTATATTCTTTACCTTTTTATTCATAAAGGCAAATAAGACCTAAAACATAATAAAAACATGATAAGTACTAAAAACAATAAGAAACTCTTAAATAAACAAGTAAAATGTATTGAATATGGGATTATAAATATAGTGTATTTAGCATTTATCAGTATTTAAAGTTAATTTTATTAGTAACAGAGGTATTAAATGACATTAAAAATTAGTTGTGGTTTCTTACCTAATCTTTAACTTGTGTTAATGAATAACTTATCTTATTTAGAGTTTGTTATATCTAAGTTTATTATACTTTTGGGTTTCATGTATTTCTCAATTTAATGGGTTTTTACAATCAATATGTACTAGTATTATCCTTGTTATTGACATAAAGATAATAAAAATACGTTAACATACTAATAGATTTCTTAAATATTAGTTTTTTCATAATAATTTGTGAAAGAAATTGGAGTTATATGATCTATAATTATACGTCTACAGTCGTCAAAGACTAATAGTAGTATTCTATCATGAATTAAATAATTGTAAATATTTTTATAATGAGGAATATCTATTGTCAAGGTATTAAAATCTAAATTAGATAAAGATATTCTTATGGCTAGTGAGTGAGACCCCTTTTTCTCACTAACCCGATTATTCTCCTATGGTTAACCCAACAATTTTGGCATGATTTTTAGTAAGGAATTAGAATATGGGGGCAATAAGGAGGATAATAAGGACTAATGTTTAAGATCATACGTGGACCTATAAGATTCAATGTTTGAATCAATTTTTAAGGTTTCATAATTTAAATGCAAAGAAAGACACACACAAAAAGGAGAGAGGCATCTAGGAGGACTAGAAATTAGTTACAAGGTATAGGAAACTCAAAAGTGCATCCAAAAGCAATATTGCTGGAGAAAAGAAAGATTGCATCAAGATTAGTCAAGAAGCATCAAGATTCAAGAAATATGAGATCTCAATCTTATTTCTTGTTTTTTATTAATCTTTGTTGGTTTTTCATACTTTTTCATAAACTAAAAGGGGATATAGATTTGGATGAAATGAAACATAGAATGATGTTTTGAATTTATTTCTTTGGTTTAATGAAAGACTAGTTTAGAATTGTTTATGTTTATATATTATTTTGAATTGAATGGACTAAATGTAGAAGATTCAACATAAAATCTATACAAGAATGAAGTAGCAAATATAGAAGATCTTATATATAATTAGGTTATAGCATGAATAGTAAGGGTTGAGTGTGTTTCTAGATATAAAAATATATTATCCTCCTGAGTTAAGTGAAATTTATTATGGGAGTTCATAGAACGAATTAATGCATTCTTAGGAGTTTTGAATTGAGAGGTTATAGTCCCTGTGAGCTCGACACTTGACTTACCTCAACTATATAATAAAAAATGATTGGTGCATTTACCATAGTGATTGTCTTTAGTATTGTTTTGTGTTTTGTTTTATTTTCATCATATTAAGTTTTTGACACCGATTAAGTAGCAACTGGTGCTAATGTTCTCGAGTTCTTGGTTTATCCTACTAGTTCTCTTTTAGATAAACTAAGTTTTTAGCTTAGCTACTTATGTATCAAAGTTTCTCTATAATTGGATAATTCATTTTTAAATTTTAAAAAATATTTTTGGTGTTATTTTTAGGAACCGTAATATTAGGAAATCCTTATTTTATTAATCTAATAACTTTTTCCTGTTTATTATTTATTTATACTAACCTAGGAATTTCTTTTTCTTTTTTTACATTTAATTACTTTTTAAGATATTTTTTTAATCTTGTATTTGTGGCTTATTTTCAAGATTTAGGTATTTATTACTATAGCCATCAAACAATATGTCATCACTTATGGTAAAATTAGAAGCTTGGAATTAGTGCGGTTAGCAATAGGTTTAGCCAACCTGAGCCTGTTGTTAACCTGAGCTGCATGTTCATGCCATATAATCTAAGCCTAGGCTTAAGCTCGAGTGGGCCACCCAAAATGATATTTTAGGTATGTTTCCCAAAATGACATCGTTTCGGAAAGTTTATCCAAGAAAATATTATTTTAGATAGGCAGCTCGATTGTTTGTACTATTTTGGTCATAACCTTAGATTTTCCCTGAGGCTTAAGCTTGAATTAAAGCTTAATCAAATAAAGCTTGACTCGATGACTTTAGGCTAGGTTAGGCTAGTTTGTGCTTAATTACGAAGCCAAAGAGCGAGATGTATGGTAATATGTATGTAGAAGCTTAACTGATATTGGTGATACACTATGAAATATGTGCTAACCCTAATCATGAATATCAAGTGCCTTACAAAGTGTAAACTATACAAACAACTAAAGTTTATAGGGAACTAACCTTAGGGCATCCCCTATAGTGATACTTATAATTTAGATTGAAGAGACTATCCCAATTTTGCTTAGAACAATCAAGCTCCACCTAAGTTTCTTTAATAATAAAAAAAGGGAATCTAAGTGAGCTTGAGATGAAAAACATTACCATAATTGAGGATCAAGTCCAAAGGACTAAAGCCTCCATCCATAAACTAAAACAATCATATTAGATAACCTGTTAAGCTTGTTTTGAAGAGCAGGAAGGTGTTTTGCTAACTAAATCAAACAAAATCTTAACAGTAAAGTGGATGCGATAGAGAAGCTATAGGTTGAAAAGAAGGAGGATGAAAAAAGAGCAAAAAAAAGTAGTTATTCAAGAAGGGAAGGATCACAAAAAGGAAGAGAAAGAGGAGGAGAAAAAAAACAAAGTTATTGAGGAACTATCGGTAATCGTATTAAGTAAGAAGGGCTCCTACATCCTGTAAAATAGAATACCATAGATAATTGAATATCCAAAGAGTTTTATTATTCTTTTTTATTTTGATATTTTATTAATTAAAAGGCATTAGAAGATTTAAGTTGGTATTTTAGTATATTTGGTGCATTGAGGACAATGTGTAACTTAAGTATGGTGGAGGTGCTCAATAGTTATGCTACATACTTTTTTTAAAAGAAAGAAAGCATATATTAATATAATAAGGAAAAAGTTGACAAAACTTCATACAAAACTATACAATGAAAGACTAAACTGTTATTACATCATTGTGAGTAGAAATCACAAATGGCTAAATTTTGGAATTAAGAAGCTGTTTGATTCTCTAAATGAGTTAACATTAAGAACTGAAGCAACAACTATCCTTGTATATAAAAATATGCATTATGATTTCGGTACACTAGATCTGTAAAGAAGTTTCTTTGGTATTGAGAGAATGAAAAATATCTTTTTGTTTCTTTCTTCCCATATGCTAGGAACTAGGTAGCAAAAAGAAACTACAAACACTTATAAATCCCCTTCACATTTCATCTGAACCTTACTACACCATTAAATAATGTCTAATTAAGAATCTAGTGGATTGGCTAGGTGATATAGCTTAATAATTGCAGTTTATATGTATTGACTGTACTAGCATTGGAAGAAAATATGATCCACATTTTTAGTGCATGACTTGTATAGAATGCACCAGTTTTGTAAAGTAGAGAAGTGTGCGATTTTATTGATCACAGGAAGTTTGTTTTTGATAGCTATCCATAAGTGATTGAGGCACGAAGAGAGTTTATTTATATAATGTGATTTTATTCCAGGGGATAATGTGATAGGTGTTCCTTAAGAGGGACCAATATGATGCATTAAAGAAAGTTCCAGAGGGAGTGTGCATCCACCTAATTGATTCTTCTTTATAATTATTGAGGACAACATTTGAGAGGAAACCAAACAATGCAGATGATTATACCATTATTTACTACGTATTTACAAGAGTCTCTAATAATGATCCTTAACTTAAGCAAGGAACTCATAAGTGATTAGGTACTGAATGGAGTTTTGGCATTCTGTAAGTTCTGGCACATTATGCAATATGAACATACCCATTTTGTAGCGCCCCCTTACCGTAGGGTACACACCGGAACGCCCGGAGGTCATTCTGGTACATATCCTATGATAAAGGCACACTACGATCGATCACTACAATTACTCCACATGGCATCATTTTAAAATTTCTAGAAAACATCAGTATAATGTCAGAATATTTTTGAAACCAAAAGTTTCCTCATTTCATTACTAAAAATCCAAAACTTTACAATGTTATCATCAATCCTTAATGTACATAGATTTACAAAGTTTAGTACAAGGTCCCACAA
>JANZLH020000086.1:1690494-1702301 GCA_026770325.2 Erythroxylum fimbriatum | reverse complement strand
AAACTAGTAAAGTATACAGTATAACTGTATAATATATCAATATGGACTATTTTGCAATTTTTAAAAATTTTAGGGACAATTTTATAAATTTAAAAAATTCCCCGAAACGGTACCCGGTACTGACCGGTACCGGTACCGTACTGTTCCGTTCCAGAGCTTAATCCGATACCGACTCCGGTACGGTATTCATAACATTGACTGGTGTTAACTTGAATACAAGGGATAATCCTTGTTATTAGGTCTTCCTTGAAAAGTATTCCAAGCAAATGCTGAAGCCTAAAGTTTGGATTTCGACGAGGCCTATTGTGAAGTCTTAGGGATGATGAAAGATCTTATCCCATAGAAGGATGGTTATGAAGTGAATCATTGTCCTTCCGCCTCTTCTACAATTTTGGGTATATGAGTAGTTTTATGGAAGAGATTGAAAGGTGAAAATGGTGAAGAAGACGAAGATAACGGAATTCATGGCTATTACGAGAAAGTTGCAACGATTTTATTTTAGATTTAAGATTAGGATTATGATTACGAGATTTTAATGCTATTTTAAAAAATAAATATTACTATATATTACGTTAATATTAATATAATATATAATAACAATATTTAATTTTATCTACAATTTTGTTTATTATTTTTTATAAATATTAAAAGTCATTTAAATGCTTTAATTAACTTAAATCAGGTGTTAACACCTACATTGTGCACTTGTTTATTTGCGTATCCTATATTTATATGTATTGGCAGTTAAGCTGACGAAGAGGCCAGTGAAATGGATATTTTGTCACTCACTTCCACCGTCACACTATTCCCCCTCTCGGCCACTTCAAACAACCACCGCACGGCTGGCTCTCCTTCTCCCACCGCGGGCACCAGCACCAGCGCCACTTCCGTCTCCTTCTCGCTCAACTCACCACCACCAATTCCTCCGCCGGAGCCTCTCAATCCCATAGACTCCTCTCTCCGTCGCCCCAATAATTCCCTCAAGCCCACTAGTCCTGGTCCTAACGCCCCTAAACTATCCAAAAACCCTCTCAAACCCCTCCTCGCTCCGAACATCACCTCCTCTACTCTCTCCACCAAACTCAGGCTCTCCAGCAAACTCTCTCCACCCCTTCCTCCTCCGCAGCTGCTGCGTCCTCCATGCCCTGCGGAAACCCAGGCCTTGAAAGACAACCCAGTAGAACATGATCAAGAAAATAAAGCTCTGAGAGAGGAATTCCGCCAAGAGGGGAAGATTTTTGTTGGGAATCTCCCCAACTGGATAAAGAAGAATGAATTGTCCGAGTTCTTTCGCCAATTTGGGCCCATAAAGAGTGTAATCCTGATTAAAGGCCATAATGTTACTGAAAGGAATGCCGGCTTCGGGTTTATCATTTACGGTGGTCCAGTGGCGGAGACGTCCGCCATGAAAGCTGTGGAATTTGATGGAGTGGAATTTCACGGGAGGGTTTTGACCGTGAAACTGGACGATGGAAAAAGACTGAAGGCCAAAATGGAGGAAAGGAGACGTTGGGTACAAGGGCAGGTTGGGGAAGAGTACAGGTCCAAGTGGCACGAGGAAAGAGATGGATCTAGAAAGGCTTTTAGGAGAGTTTTAGACACGCAGCCCGAAAATTGGCAGCGAGTTGTTAGTGCTTTTGAGAGGATTGATAAGGTTTAGTTCTCTGACACCCGTTTTGAATCTCACAAGTTTTTGTTGCTTGAATTCATAGCTCATTCAATTTTCTTCTGTAGTTGTCTGTCAAGAGTAGAGCACAAAGCTGGAAAGCCTTTTTGAGCTTGTTTTAGGTTGAATAATAGAGTCTGCTTGTAAAAGAAAACTTTTGGGTAGAGATTGTCCAAGGTTGATAAATTCGTATAATTTGCAGTTGTCTTACAAGGATATAGAGGTGATCTGTTGTAGGTGTCATTTGTTCTGGTGACTTTGAGACTGGGGAACTCTTCTTCTTTTTTTTTTTCCCCCCTAACTACTGAAACTTATCAATGTTTCAGTCTTTAAGGAATACAAAAACTGTTGAAGAAGGGGGTTTTATGAATTCCCTTGTTGATGGAATTATTATAGGACGTCCAACATTACCTTCGAAACTAATTAAATAAATAAGTTTGTGTTTCGTTATTATTTACTTTTGTTTATATGTTATCTTGACAACGAGTAAATCTATTTTATCTGGTCAGAAATAGGTCATCTAGAAATTTTGGTTACCTTGGTGTAATTTACTACGTTTAAGAACCATATACTTAATATGAAAAGTGGTTGTTAATATGGCTAGTCAGTCTGTTGCAAATGGATCTGTCATAATTAGAAGTTGATTGCACTGAGGGTTTGTTAGGGAATTTGTTGAATTTGGTCCTTTTGAATTGTATCTCAAACTGGGATAGCTTTGACTTCCGTGGATTTCAGTTATTGGATCTTTAAATAATGGATTATCTCCCTGGGTTTCACAAATTTCCTGTACCCAACAAAACCTAGTTTTGGCTAGTTTGGTAGGACAACTATTATTTTAGTTTAGTTTTTTTAGGAAATGTCCCTTGCAGATATAGAATTCCTCTGATTGAGATAAAAAAAATAATTTTAAAGAAATTGGAATCTTTTGAGGTGGAAGTATTGTGAAGATTCCTGGATAAAGCACTAATTCCCAGCCAATATGTAAAATGACTTAGAAGTAGTCTAAAATTGTCAATTGCTACTAAAATCTTCCAGTAATATTGCAATTACTTTTACAGGCAAGATAATTTTTCAAATTTCTCCATTGGTTCTCCATTAAAATTTTATGTTATCATGAGCCAAGTCCTAATGTTTAAGCAGTTGCACATCATCTAGTGTGTCATATTCTCTCTCTCTCTCTCTCTCTCTGTGTGTGTGTGTGTGTGTTTGTGTGTCTTTGCAGTTGCTTAAGTTCTTTTCCATTGTATCCAGCCATCTAGAAGGGAATTTGGATTGATGGTGAGCTATTATGCGAGACGGGGTGATATGCATCGTGCACGGCAAACATTTGAGAGCATGCGAGCAAGGGGAATAGAACCAACTTCCCATGTTTACACCAGGTATATTGTTGATGATTAGTTTCATAGTACCCTCTTTCTGAGTTTCTGCAGCTGTTTATTTACCCATTTGTTCTTCTTTCCATTGTCTTATTTGTTCTCAAGGTAGTATTATCACTTTGATGGCAACTGTTCTCAAGGCAGTGGTCTTCCTGAATAAGTTTGGGCTACATGAGATGATCCATTTGTTAAATAACATCACTGATTGCGGTGAATCCTAACTGATTGTTGTTTGGAGTTTTCTTTGCAATTTACCAACCTAAAGTAAAAGAACATTGATTGAATCTATGAGATACAGGTCCTCACATCTGTAGGTGTCATGCACTTTTAAGACTGCCTACTGTCAACATTGAAATAATTCATTTCATGCAGCCTTATTCACGCTTATGCAGTTGGTAGAGACATGGAAGAAGCATTGTCTTGTGTTAGGAAAATGAAGGAAGAGGGCATTGAAATGAGTTTGGTGACTTATAGCATTCTTGTGGGCGGATTTGCCAAAATGGGCAATTCTGAGTAAGTTAGCCACAACTTGCCTTCAAAGAATGATATCTTTGTTCAACTTCTGCAGTCAAATACTATTGTCATTTCTTTCTTACACATATTGAACAGCTTGTTCTCTTTCATATTTACTGAAACTTGTTTTTTGTGTGAAACCTCTCAAAACTTTAAAGGTAGTGATTAGCACATTCTATATGCTCAACTGTTTTTGCTTCTTTTCACTTGGAGGACATGAAAAGCACAATTTTCTTCTGATTAGTTACCATTTAACTAGATAACTTGACGGGTTTGTTGTTTTCTTATATTTTACGTCGTTAATGTCTGCCAAAGTCTGATCTTAGGTTATTTTAATGATCAGGCCCTGGACTAGAACTTGATTTAGTTTGCTGTCATATGTTTGCCTGTTTAGCAAGTCTTTTCCTGATGCTTGTATCGTGCCCATTTTCTTTATTTCTTTGTTTCCACTGTATGGTTTTTCTCTCATTTTCATTGTACTTTTATTTTCATTTGAGTTGGATGTTTAAATCTCAGTCTAGTTTCCTCTTTTCATTTGTGTTGGATGTTTGCATGGCATGCTTCTATTGATAAAGAAGGCCTTATTCAAACTGAAAACATATAAATCAGTGATCTCCAGATAAAGAGAAGTCTAATTATGATTAGGTATCATTATTGAAACAAATTGTGTTACATATAGGCCTACAACGTTCAAAAATCGGTTTGGTTTTTTGAGGCTAAAACTATTGTATAAGAGGTCTGTTTAGGCATAGGAAATCAGTCTTCTATCTCTATGGTTTGCAGTTGATTTCTCGATTCTATACTGTTTCAATTTGTTCTCTTTGATGTATTCTTTGTTACTGAAAAGTGCTCCTGCTATGAAAAAAATAACTTGTTGATGATTTGCTGATGGCATAACAGTGACTGATGTGGTTCTTCTTTGTTTCATTATCTTAATCACTGCATTTTCTCTTTGGTACACATCAGAGATTGATATGGAAGTATCTATGGAGTTTTATAACTGTTAGTTGTATTCGAATTGTCAGGCCAATTACTTGTGTATTATTTCGTTGCTATTTCTGATATGAGTTCAGTTATAAAAAATTTAATGTTGGGAAAGATCTTATGGCGGAAAGCTTTACATCATTCAGAAACATAGCGACGGACGGAAAAGACGTTGGAGCTAGTTTGTTCTAAATCAATTAGTAACCATGTTTGTTGTTAACATGTTGGCTTTTGTAGCCTAGAGGTTGGATCATAGTTACTTGCATCAGTTGACTGATGCAAATATATCTATTGAATCTTCTCTTATTCAAGAGGATTTCTGCTAGTTTGGCATCTGGTGATTTGTTTGTATGCTGACATCATCTCTTGTTACTGAAGAGCTGCAGATCACTGGTTCCAGGAGGCAAGAGCCAGACATATGAATTTGAATGCTGTCATATACGGAAACATAATATATGCTCATTGGTGAGTAAGGCTGACTTAAGTTTAGGTCTATCTTATAGTTTGTTCATTGTGCTTATGAAGATTTCTCTCTGTAGTTAATATACCATGTTGTGCAGGTCTATCTATTTCAACACTTGTAGTGCTTCATCTTATTAATTAATTGTATGATCATGATAATCTTAAGTTTACATACAATGTCCACACCCTTTTGTTAATGTTCTGCTCATATTTCTCCTACACATTCAACTGGTTGTCAGAGAAAAAATCTATGGGTGATAAAGCGATCACTCTAATGAAACTTAGTTTCATAGAAGGTTTTTCATGCAATACTCTGTTTCTTGATGAGGGGCCTTAATTTATGACATTTAAGTCCCTTGCTGCAAAATAACAGCCCGGGGGCAAAAAATTATTGCTTAGGAGAATCCCAAACTTCTTATGTGGCTGGATTGTTGAGGTCTTTCGCAGATCCTTGATTATATCCTGGTCTCTTCACTTTTTATTACATGGCAAGCTGTGTATCTTCGACTATTCAAGAGTGGCATTCATGCTTGTTAGTCCTTGTTCTTTAATTGCAGTCAAACTTTTAATATGAATAAAGCTGAAGCTTTGGTGAGGGAGATGGAAGAAGATGGCATTGATGCTCCTATTGATATATACCATACTATGATGGATGGTTACACTATGACTGGCAATGTAGAGAAATGCCTTGTTGTATTTGAAAGACTTAAGGTAAACAAGTGAAATGATTGATTATGTCTTTATGTGTGTGTCAGTGCCCAATACAGTGAATTCAGGTCAGCTGTTAATTTAAGGAAAAGTAGGAAAAATTCCTTTATGTTAAGTAAGAAAAATTCCTTTACGTTTAGGCTACTTGAATGTATGAAGGAAAACCATAATGTCACTTATAAAAGGAAGTAGAATTCTTTGATTTCCTTTATTTCTTCAAGAAGGATTCAGATTGAAGGACTTACCCTTCTTCTTTCTTCGTGTTTTACCTTGTTCCTGCTAAAATCCTCCATTTGTGGTGCAGGAATGTGGATTTGCACCATCAGTTGTCAGCTATGGATGCCTCATCAATCTTTACACAAAGGTAAGTAGGATAAGTTTTCCTGTATGTGTATCTTACTTTTATCATTCTTGACATATATTTTTATGTGTCTTTCAACTCATTTGCATGAAGACTTATGAAGAGATATGGCACCATGATTCTTGAAATCAAGTTGTGGCAATACCTTGGGGTTTTATGACAGACTGTTTTTATTAGTACTTATTCAAAAGGAAAAGTTTATATTATGCTTCTATATCTTTCTCTTTTTTTTTGGGTCTGAATATAGAGTGCATGGTACGGGAGGCTAATTGATGAAACGTATGATTAACAGCGAGGTCTATTGCTTATCAGTTGAGCTTTAGCTGCAAAGCGGGTTAGTGCTTGGGATTCGGGTGTTTCCGTTCTTGATTGAATTATTGTTATGAGGAGGTATATGTGGTCTTATTTTCTGGTCTGACTATCTGATGAGAGAGGGCACAAGATAACTGATTTGTTGTGAGCATTTGAACATTGAAGTTGCGAGTCTGTTGCAAGTAAGGTTGGGAGTGACGCCTTATTAACTGAAACATATAAAATTCAAGGGTACTTTGCGGGGCTGGTGTTTTGTGCAAACAATTCTTGTATGAATGATAGCCCAGTAGTGAACTAGTAAAAAACATAGATGCATGAAAATAATAATTGTTGCAATAATTTGGTTTATGTATTGTTACTGTAACTGAAATAAAAGGTACTCCACCTACTTTGAGTACCCGTCCTCTGAAACAAGTGTAAGCCATGTAGAGTGTTCTTTGTAGTCTGAGAGCCGCTTATCAGTAATCCAAGTGCATTCTGCGGTTATACGTTTCTGATGCACAGTAATTTCACTCTTTAGACATATCCAGTGCGTTTTTGGTTCCTGCAAAACTGCATATGGTTATTTTTCCTCTTTAATTACTTGTATTAAGTGGTAGAATTAATTACATACATTACAATGTTTGTGTAGGTGAGTGCATGTGTTTCTGCTAGATAGTGCTGCATTGTGCAGATGAATGCATAAGCCTATCACTGTTGTTTTTGCTTTGTGTCTGTTATTTATTTTTTTGGGGGTGAGAAAAGAGTTGTAAATTGCATTAATCCAAATCAGTCATAGGCATCTCTATGCTAACCCATAGGCATCTCTACCCCATGAAACGAGTAGCAAATCACAAGAGGTGTAAAAACCTCAATAAAACCTACACCAATTTTAAATGCTTCATGAGCCAAGCGATCTGCACAGTTGTGGACCTTCCTGTAGATACGTTTTTTTATCACTGTCTGCATCTTTTTAGAAGCTGATGAGTAGCTCCCACACTGGTGCATTAATATGATAACTGTGTTCGTCATGGACCACTATATTCACGGCTGTCCGTGAATCTTTTTCCAACACAACATTTCGGAGTCCTGTCTGCCAAGCCATACAAAAGCCTGTAGTCAGTGGTGGTAATGCTACAGCGTCCAAAATTTCTTGTAAACCCTTCCATCCACCAACCCTGCATGTCTCTTAGATGCCACAAGCATTAGAAGTGCTCATCACATAGCTGTAGGCTTCTCAGTGTTAACATGAACTCATCCTTCCTTTGGTGGTGCCTAGGCCAACCTGCTTTACTTGCTTTAGCAGTGCTTCCATTTCCTTGGCAAGAGCACCATCAAATCCTTCTATCAATGCCATAATGTGCAACTTTTTTCATTGTAGAATTACTTTTATTTTCAAATATAGTCAGGCTATAATCCCAAGTACCAATTGCCATTCCACATGTTGTAGTGCTATGTCTGATGAAGTAAAAGTTTTGATGAAATGCAGATATGTAGAGTACTGGTCAAAAAGTAAGGGTCAAATGAAATCTTCCTAGAACCATGGACTTAGAAATTGGGTGCTATTATTCTATGTTGCTCTGCTTGTCAGGGTGCTTTTTTTAATTCCTAAAACGTGCATCCTTTTTTGCATATGTCCAAAAGTTGTGGCTAAATTTATTGGCTTTATTTTCTTGGTTAAAGTAGATCCCAATAGTCTATGCTTTTATAGTTAGTCTGGTATTTTCAACCTACTTTATTTTAAGATCAAGAAAATTTTTTTATGCTTTCAGCTTGGGAAAGTTTCTAAAGCCCTGGAAGTCTCCAGTTTGATGGAATCAGCTGGGATAAAACATAACATGAAGACCTATTCCATGCTAATCAATGGTTTCTTGAAGTTAAAAGATTGGAGTAATGCCTTTGCCGTATTTGAAGATGCTATTAAGGATGGTTTGAAGCCTGATGTTATCCTCTATAATAACATTATAAAGGCATTCTGTGGAATGGGAAATATGAATCGTGCCCTTATGACTGTGAAGGAAATGCAGAAGGAAAGGCATAGGCCTACCACACGGACATTTATGCCCATCATACATGGTTTTGCTAGGGCTGGAGAAATGAGAAGAGCTCTTGAAATTTTTGATATGATGAGGCGGAATGGTTGCATTCCAACTGTTCACACTTACAATGCACTTATTCTTGGCCTTGTTGAGAAGCGGCAGGTAAACTGTGGTGATTCCATAACGTGTAGGAACTAGGAGCAAAAGGTCTCAGCTTGACTTGCTGACCTATTTCTCTGATTTAGATTTTCCAATTTTCTGATGCTTGCTATCTACTAAATTGTAGACGGTTCATCAGTTACTAATTTACACGATCTTCTGTCTATTTGACTGGTCACTATGCTAAAGAAAACTTTTATTTAATGCCCTAGGAAGTTTCTTTACAATGCACTTGTGTGTAATCTTTATCGCAGTTTCAAAACTGTTAGCAATGTTTTCTTATTATCATAGCAAGACGTAACTTCTAGTGATGTATCTCGCAGATGGAGAAAGCTGTTGAGATTTTGGATGAAATGGCACTAGCAGGCGTGAGTCCAAATGAACATACATACACCACCATCATGCATGGCTATGCAGCACTGGGAGATACCGGAAAAGCATTCGAGTATTTTACAAAATTGAGAAATGAAGGATTAGAGCTTGATGTATATACATATGAAGCATTGCTGAAGGCATGTTGCAAGGCTGGCAGGATGCAAAGTGCTTTAGCAGTCACAAAAGAAATGAATGCTCAAAAGATACCAAGAAACACTTTTGTCTATAACATATTGATTGATGGGTATGAGTTGTTTAAAATGAAAAGTATTTAATCTAATTTGTATTCTGTAGAAACTACATAAACTGTTTATTCGCTCTTATTTTGTTCCATTCATCATTTTTTACATAAGGTAGTATTATAAAAATTTCAATGATCTTTTCTCTTTCTATTTTTTGGTCGATGTCTGATTTTTGGATTCTTTGTCATTCCTTATAGATGGGCTCGAAGGGGTGATGTTTGGGAGGCGGCTGACCTTGTGCAACAAATGAACCAAGAAGGAGTGCAACCAGACATTCACACTTACACATCTTTTATAAACGCTTGTACCAAGGCTGGAGACATGATGGTATGGTGATCAACTCATAGTTGTCCTTCATTAAAACAAGACCTTTAATTAACTCCTTGAACAATTGCAATGAACGCATGCCATGATTGAGTCAGTCCCAGGCATAGTAATTCTTCTAATGGGTGAAATTTAATTTCTTTTCCCTATTTGTTCAGAGAAGAGAATTAATAAAACTTACTTTAGAAACCCCATGTTCATTTTAGTAACTGCATGTTCATTTCGTTTTAATAGGTGTCTTGTGATGTGGTTACTTTGTTGGGATGTTTGCCAAATATGTGTTCTGGTCATAAGTTATCCTTAATGAATTGCATCAATAGGTAGCGAGATACTTCAATGCTTTTACACTTTTTGCATTACGTTCACTTGACTTTGTTTTTTGTGCAAGTTTGGTATCATGACAAACTTTCATGTTTTGCAGATGGCAACAAAAACACTAGAGGACATGAAAGCTCTCGGAGTGAACCCAAATCTTAAAACCTACACCACTTTGATACATGGGTGGGCACGTGCATCTCTTCCTGAAAAGGCTTTGAAATGCTTTGAGGAGTTGAAGTTGGCTGGACTAAAACCTGACAAAGCTGTGTACCATTGCTTGATGACTTCATTGTTGTCGCGGGCTACTGTTGCTGAAGCCTCCATTTATTACGGCATTGTTTCCATTTGTAGAGAGATGATTGAAGCCGAATTAACGGTAGATATGGGGACTGCAGTTCACTGGTCTAAGTGTTTACGCAAGATTGAGAGAACAGGTGGGGAGCTTACAGAGGCCTTGCAGAAAACTTTCCCTCCTGATTGGAGTTCTCGTCATGCTCTTGATATGGATTCAGAATCAGACAATGACGAAGAACCTGAGACTGATGACGATGATGACATGTATTTAGCTGGCAATAGTGATGGTGATGATGATAACAGCGATGAAGATGAATTTGGCCAACGATTGTGGGTGTGACAAGTATTGGAGTTACAAGATGATGGTAATAGCGAATGAAGATGATTTTTGGCCAATGATTGTGGGTGTGACTGAGCACTGGATACACAAACGCCCTGGCACTCTTCCTTTTCTCCTTTCCCCTTGAAGAAGGGAAAGAAGTTACTGAGTACACAGTTTATTTTCCATTGGTAAGTTGATGTCTTGAACCCCTTTGTACAGAACCTGGGGGGAAAACCCTGCTCATAGTTTATTTTCCTTTGGTAAGTTAATGTCTTGAACCTCTTTGTACAGAACCTGGGGGGAAAACCCTGCTCTCCTGTAATAATCTACAAGTGGCAAGTGAAAAGATTGAAAGACAGACATGATTTGATGATCCAATCACGCAGAAGCGATTCTGTGCCCATCCAAACCCAGTGGCTGAATAAAGTCATATATTGGAGTTACTGACAAGATCATAAGGCAAGAATCAATTCTTGAATTAGTTTGGGCCAATAAATTATATATGATATTGAATATTGTTGGTAATATTTTGTTGGGGGCGAGCTTTGGCAACGAATTACAAGTGATAAATTGCTTTTATCAAAGATTTCTTCATTAAAGGTTTAGGTTTCCCTTGTTATGCTTCTTTCATATGATTAAAGTAAGAATTCTGAAACAAGATCGACTAAGTTGGAAATAAAAACCATCCTCCATTTGTTAACTCCTTAAAAAAATTCCTTTGTTCCATTGTTTCCATGGGCGGGTATCCTTGCATATTTTATTTAATTTTGTTCTTAATATGCTGTATGTTTATGTACACATGTTCTTTTTCCTCTTCTTTCTTACAATTCCAGTAAATGGAATCATTGATCCTTCCTTACAAATGTGAGCTAATGATATTTGTATTAGTTCATCATTTCAATTTCAAAACCCCAAGATTGATTTGTACGATTAACGTATGAAGTTGATATCCTAGCTATATGTCCCCCACCAGCCCATTTTTAATAAGAAACAGATCATCATAGTGGGATTCGCTGATTTATGAATTCCTGCTCTTCATTGGTTGTACTCGGAATAAATCAACTCATTGACAAAATGCGTTGAGGTTGAGGTTCAAAAATTCTCGGCCACCGCTCTTCTCCATAATGATGCAATTAACTTTGTTTGACATCCAAACTTGCCGTTGCCAAGCCAACGTTTCGATCTTATTGGTGCATTTAATATACGTTTATTTATTTCCAATGATGTCAGGTCATTCTGTTCCATTTCCATAGTTGTGTGATTATGACACAATCTTTTATGCGTACAAAACAGGAGGCAATTATACGGGGTCAACGTAGCATGTGCATGTACAAAGGGGCGTTAGAAAATGATGAATTGTGGTAGGTAGGAGA
>JANZLH020000086.1:1673487-1683984 GCA_026770325.2 Erythroxylum fimbriatum | reverse complement strand
GATGTGATTGTATGGTGTGATTTTACATGATTGCGATGCCATGAGGAGTATTAGTTGAAATGTTCTGGTGGTGCACCTTCATCGTGGGATACTCGTCGGAACGACCTTCGGGTTTCCCGTTGTGGACCCTACGATGAGAGGGCGCTACAGAAGATGTAAATCATATTATTGAAGAATGTTTATTACTCTAACAATAAGGTATCGTAGAACCTAGATCCTCTATGTAAGCATGTGAAGCATTCAATGTCAATAACTGGATAGAGCAACTTAGAAAATAAGTAAAAGTTATTAATAATTATAAAAATCTTAATCTTTTTCTTATAAATAATAATTACTTCTCTTTTACCAAACAGGCAGATGCTATTCTCACAATTGTCAAAGGCTTTATCTTCTTAAAGTTTGACTTCAATTCAAGTTTTTGGCAATTAGAAGATAGATACATGTTACTAATTATAGAGATCATAGATCATATTATAAAAATATGCATTGATATGATACATAATGTAGGCTTGATCACAGTGATTACATTTTCCTAATTAGTGTTGATCTACTTGTATACATATGTAACCATATTCTGTACATAAAATTAAAGAAGTATATTACCTTTTCTCCTCAATTTTCATAGTATCAATGCCAATCTTTAACTATTTGAGTCTCTTATTTTAGCTTTCAATTCACATAAATTTTTTTTCTTCCTCTCCCACTCACCAGCATATAGTAGTGCATGAGTCAGAGTCGCTTCCTTTAACCAACCTATTTAATGTCACCTCTCATTTGAGCCACCCTTGTGGTTCTATTATTCTCAGCATCTCTACCATTGTTCCTTAGTTCTTGCTACTAGTTTTGCCTCCCTATGCCTAGTTGTTGTGCTTATCATTTTTTATTAATATTCCTTATCTTTTTCTACAAGTATAGGTTATCTATTTTGCCAGAAGTTATTGCATTAATTGATTATTTAAAGGTTTTATTTAGAGTGTCCCTATATGAAAATATTTGAAGTGATTTTTTTCTTAGTTTGGAATATGATCCACTTGGGATATTTTTGGTTATTCTCAATTTCTCTTACTTTTTTATTTCTATAACTGATTCACACAAATATTTAGCTATGGCGGATATCATTTCTTTGACGTATAAGATCATATAACATAAATAAATTAGTCTAAACTATTTTAATTGGTGTAAGACAATTCAAATCTAGTTAAGGAGCACTGTTACCTTACCAATGATCTTCCACTGGATCATACCTGCAAGGAATGACTATAAGATGATACCTAATTATTCTTGCAAGTTAAGAACTCTATTGACAACTAGGTTATCAGTATGATTAATCACTATAAGATGATACCTAATTATTCTTGCAAGTTAAGAACTCTATTGACAACTAGGTTATCAGTATGATTAGTCACTATAAGATGATAACTAATTATTCTTGCAAGTTAAGAACTCTATTGACAACTAGGTTATCAGTATGATTAATCACTATAAGTATGTCAAAGAATTGATTGTTTATTTGTTATTTTTATATTCTATAAAAGGAAATATGCCTTATATTTATAACGTGTGTAAGCGGTTTTATGACGCTAAACAACAAGACAAATCTTTTCAACTATACTTTATGAATTTTAAAAAGCTATATATAGAATTAAATATTTGATACCAATTATCTCTGATGCTAAAGTCCAACAAGCTCAATAAGAATAGGTACAATAATGAACTTTTTGGTTAGTCCTAACTCATAGTTTGAGATTGATAAGTCTCATATTCTTTCTAATATTTAGATTTCCTTCCTGCATAAAGTATTTACTTTGATACTCTACATAGATATCAATGCATATGTGACTCTAAACATTCAAACCTCTAGTGGTCTTATGAGTCAAAATAATGGTTATGACAATGGAAAGTCATCTTATATTAATAATAACAAAGGAGGCATAGGAAATTGGGAAAATAAGAATCATAATACTATAGTAAATTATTTATTAATATTGTCATAAGTTGAGCCATACCAAATGCACTTGTTGGAAGCTACAAAATAAATATAAGAAATCTCAGTTAACTTATGTTGTAGCTACTACTGCAACACTTATATCATATATTGAGAAGACAATTCCAAATTTTCTAGATGAATTTGCTAAATTGACTTTAGTATCTAATCATTGAAAAATTCATCTTACCTTATCACTATTATTATTGACGTAGGTAATATGCCTAAATTTCTTCTTTCCTCTTCATTGCAATGGGTCAATATTTGGTGCCTCAAATTATATTGTAGCTAGTTCCATTCTAAGTTACTAAAACACTCATCTCCTTCCTAAGTTACTTAAACTAATAGATCTACTTCCTTTATTATTGGATCTAGGTACTATTAACCCCACTTCAGTATTGTCATTGTCCTTTATCTTAATCGTACTAGGATTTTCCTTTAATTTACTATCTTTACGTAAACTCATTTATGTCTTAATCTGTTATATCTTAATCATTGTCTTTTTTAGTATATTATGACAAGGAAGATTATAGGTAAAGGACTTAAATAAGGAGGGCTCTACATTTTGGATAACCATATGCCTAAACCCATGACTTATTTTTTTATATTAACTCCCTTTAAAGCTCATTATTAATTAGGACATCCCTCTTTACCTCTATTGAAGAAGTTATATCTTCAATTTCATAATGTTTATAACTTAGATAGTGAGTAATGTAAGTTTTCCAAACATCATCATCTACCTTTACTTTTCCTGGTTAATAAACAATGTAGTTTTCCTTTTCAGAGTACATTATGATGTTTTCCTTGTCCTATTATGTCTAAAATTGAGTTTTAATATTTTATTATCATTTTTGAAAATTTCTCTTATATGTCCTTTCTTTATTTAATAAAAATTCTTTCTAAATCTACTATTTTACTTCTTTTTGAACCAAAATAAAAATATAATTTAGACATCTATACTAAGAAGTGATGATATCAAAGAATTTTTTGTCACATTGTTCCAAACCTACATGATTCATAATGACATTCTTCATTAATCCTTATGTGTTGACACACCATCTCAACATGATGTGACTAAAAAAAATCATTTCCTTAAAATCGCTAGAGCTCTCTTATTCTAAATGCATGTTTCTAAACCATTTTAGACTAATGTTGTCTCTAATAACTTGGTTTTTGATCCACTGTATGCCTTCATCATGTTCTTTATATTAAGAATCTTTAAAATGTTCCTTTTCCTATTAAACCTTTATTCTCTCTTACATTAAATTATTTTTGTATTACTTATTTTTTTCATAATGTGCATCATTAGGCCACTAAGTTAGATCCTTAATCTTTAAATTGTACCTTTCTAGACTATTCTTGTCTACAAAAAGATATCGACGCTACTATCCAACTCTTAACAACTATCTTATGTTAGTTAATGTTACATTTTTTTGAACATATCCTTTTCTTCCCTACTTCTTCAATATCTAATAAGGAGGATGGATGATATGTTAGTTTACGTGATTGCCTATCATACCACTAACATTACCTCTACCTATATATAACCACTACCTATCCATCTAGTGTATCCAAGACGATGAGATCCTCCTAATACAAGTTCGATAAATGTCTCATCTTCAAAATCAAATTCAACACTCGATGATTCCCTAATTTCTTTTCTCATAGATAAACATCATTATACTTATCCTATTTCCTTGTTCTTTCTTATGATCATTTGTCTACCTCTTCTTGTTCTTTTATTACCTCTCTTAATTTTATATCTCTTTAAAAAAATTGTTTATAAAGCTTTATCCCATCCTAATTAGCATAATGCTATGATAAAGGAGACGAATACTTTAGATGTTAATGGTACATGAGATTTAGTGAACTTACTTGTTAAAAAGAAGTCTAACGGATGAAAATAGAATTTTGTAGTTAAATTTAATTATGATGGATTAGTGACTTGACTTAAAGCATAACTTGTGGCAAAAGGTTGTATTTAAAGTTATGGTGTGGATTATTTTGATACTTCTCACTTGTTGCTAAACTAACCTCTATATGTTTATTAAAATCTATGGCAGTTACTGATAATTGACCCTTACATCAATTAGATATCAAAAATGTCATCTTACATAGTGACCTTTAAGAGGAAGTGCATATAAGCAATCACTTGGGTGTTGCTCAGGGAGAGTATGGGAGTGTATATCATCTTCAAAAGTCCCTTTATAGTTTAAAACAGACTCCACATGTTTGGTTTGAAAATTTTAGTTAGACAGTGGAAACATTTGGAATGAACAAGAGTAAATCTAATCATTTAGTCTTCTATATATAGTCTACATTTTTCATTATTCTCCTTCTTGTGTATATGGTTTATACTGTCATTATTGAAAGTGATTATATGGGCATTTCATCTTTAAATTCCTTTCTACATAATCAATTTCATACAAAATATTTTGGAGTTTTGTAGTACTTTTTGGAAGTAGAAGTAATGAGAAGTAAGAAAGGCATTTTCTTATCTTAAAGAAAATATATACCTGATATTTTAACTAAAATCAAAAAGTTGGGAGCCAATTCATATGGTACCCCAATTCCCCATAATTACTGACTCAACAAAAATATGGAGCCTTGTTTGAAGACATGAGAAATATAGAAGAATGGTTAGGAAAATAAACTATCTTATAGTAACTCACCCTGATATTGCATATTTTATCAGTGTTTTTAAGTAAATTTATGCTTTCTCCGACCATTCATCATTTGGTGACCCTAAAACAAATCTTATGTTACCTAAAGAGAGCTCTTAGATGAGGGAAACTATATGAAAATTATGGACATACTCATATCAAATGTTTTTCAAATAGTAATTATGCAAGGTCTAAGATTGACCAAAAATCTACTATTGGCTATTGTATCTTTATTAAAGTAAATTTAATCTCATAAGAAAGCTAGAAGAAAAATGTTGTATCTAGATCCAATAAAGAATTTGAAAATAAAACTATAACACAGTCAGCATATGAGTAATATGGATATAACAACTGTTATCTAAAATTAGTTTTAAAGTCTCAATATCAACAAAGTTATGGTGTGACAATCTAACTACTTTATGTATTGCTTCTAGTCCTGTGTTTTATTAATGAACTAATTAAACATATTAAGATTGACTGTAATTTCATTCGTGAAAAAGTGTAGCAAAACTTACTCTCTATAGAATATACTAAAACTTGAGAATAACTCAAAAGATATTTTCATAAAAGCTATAAATGATGCTAGAGTCAATTACATTTTTAATAAGCTGGGCATGATTAATGTCTATGCTCAAACTTGAGGAGGAGTATTATAGATTATAGAGATCATGTATCAAATTATAGAGATATGCATTGATAGGATATAGATTGTAGGCTTGATCATAGGGATTACATTACTTTGATTATATTCCCTAATAAGTGTTGATCTATATGTATATATGTGCGCACACACACACACACAACCTTATTCTACATAAAAAGTAGAGAATTATAATACGCTTCCTCCCTTGTTTAAAAAAAAGGTTTTGTATCCAAAACAACCATTTTTAATAGACAATTATAGCCTTTAGATTTAAAATAACACCTTCATTATTTCAATAAAAATGGTTAAAGTAGTTTAGGTAGTGATGTCTCAAGTGCTAACCTACACTGACAATATTTTATTTATATCCTAATGAAGAATCTCATAAAAAATTATTATAATTTTTTTTGACATTGTTTGGACATACGATATCATGCTTTTGCAAGAAAGATGAAAATTGGAAGATCTCAGTTCAAATTTTTTGGCATGAATATCATTAATGGAACATTTCAAACAAAACTTCTTATTGAACAAGAATTACTCAAGTTCTCCTATTTAAACTTCAACAAAAAGTAACTTCAACAATTTTTTGTGTTTGTTGATTATCTTAATGAATTCAATTTAAATAGACTTTCTTTGAGACAAGTTTTAAAGAAAAATGATCTGTTATGGTCACAAAACCAATTTAAATTTGCATAAAGAATAATAGGTAGGGTAAATGGTTTTTCACATAACAAAATTCAACCTAACAAAATAGATAATATTTTAGACAACTCTAATGACAAATATTAGAGATTTGTTCTTAAAAAAAAGATGAAAAATGATACACACACACACACACACATGTGCATACAAGTGTGGTTACTTTAAAGATTCATAAGTGCACTATCATTCTATATAAAAATAAGTCTTAATTGTAAACAAATGAATGGATAAACTAGAGTTCCACTTAACGGGACATCATTTTCTTATTAAAATGGATATGTCATCTTTTCCAAAGTTGTTATAGTTAAATCTTTTTTCCTTCTACACAACTATTAACAAGTGTTAAATGGATTACTAAGTACAGTTCCAACATCAAGCATATGAAAATAAACAACAAGCTCCTCTCAAATATGTTATACATACTTTTGAAATTCCTTCTTCATCGCAACTTCTCTCGGTAATCTTAATATATCTACTCCAACATGTATTTTTGAAATATATTTACTAGTATATTTTCTTATAATTATTTATAATAATTAATTTTCTTTTAGTTAGATCAAAATTTTTAACTATCAAAGCCTAATTTAAAATTTTGTTCACTTTGAACCCATCTAACTAATAGGAATTCACCCTGAATACCCCATTACATGTGTTCCATATTCTTGATCCAAGAAAGTTTTCAATGAAAGCATTATACTTATTGTGGTACTTCACACATATATGAACTATTACTTATGGTTCAATGTCTTTGCTACTTTCATGCATTTCTTACAAATCAAAAACCCTTTCTTCTTGGTTTCATCCAAAGAATAACTATTGGAGAAAACTTCTTTTAGAAGCCTATAAAAATTATTAGTTAGATTTAAGACCCAAATACATTTATTCCCACAATCCCCTTATGTATCTAATCCTTATATAGTGTAGTTTTTCCATTGTACTATTCATTCCAACCTAAGAGTCCACAACCATTATGCTCATCGACTTATTTGTTCAACTTTGCTCTTAATTTCAAAATGCTTGACACTATTATCTGGTTAACTATGGTACAAATTTAGAATTTGACTATGCTATATGGATAGAACATTACAAGTTTCAACAACAACGTGACAACATTAATATTAGCTCCAACTTACAGGATATTGATCTTAATACTAATGTATAAGCTCTTGATTTTAGTTCTTTGGTGTTTCAAGATTCTTAACGCTTATATATGGATGATCTTATGTAATAAAACAATCTACCTTTATAGCCTAGAGATCTATAATATTATGAAAGTCTAGACGCTTATAGGCATATTAAGAACACCGATGAAAAAGACGGTGAGGAAATGTGGAATCTTTTTGACTATAATGATTATTTTAAGGAAGGAAAATAATCTCTAATATCCTCTTGAAAAAATCTAACTTTAGACGTGTGAAGGGATTGAATGTTAATAAGTTTGTTTTAATTATGATGTAGGAAATAATGTTAATAAGTTAATGATATAATTAGTGAAGTCATCATGAAAAAGATATCCACCTAAATTCTCACCCATTATACCCTATAATTTGTTGGAAAGGGTTACCTTTGTAATTGGAGATAAAGGAGTGTACAATAATATATTATCTTTCTACAATATTATGAAAACTCTTCTTTTCTTTAAGATCTTTCAAGTTTTTTATCTAATGAAGAGTATGCTTTAGTGATGAGTATGCTCTATTCTTACCACTAACTTAAGATCTTGATCTTAATCATTAAAAATTCATAGTTTTTTTATAATTTAATTTTTATTGGTGCACTAGTTGTTTATATTAGAGAAGTTACTATTGATTGATTGTTTCTACCAAAACTTTGTCAAAAATATGGGTTATTAAGTGAAACTTTAAGTACAACATATTACAGTTTTGTGCCTTCTTTTTTAATATATTACATCAATAAAAGAAATAAATTATTTTCTCTCTCTCTTTCCAATTTTCTAAAAACTCTTCTTTTCTCTCAGATCTTCTAAGCGTTGCTCTAATTAAAAGTATGCTCTATTCTTGTCACTACCTTAAGGGGATCATGAACGTTAGAAATTTAGAACTATTTTTGTTTTAGGTTTATACGGATTATGTTAGAGAAGTTATTATTGATTGACGAATTTTTAAAAAAATTGTCAAACTTTTGTAAAAAAAATCGTCAAAAATTTTTGTTTGTTAAGTATGGCATGTTATTTAGTCTTATACCTTCTTCTTTAATTTATTTACATCCAGTAGATTAGTATTAAAATTGCAATTAATCTCATATAGAGAATTGATTTTAATGGAAGTAGAATGCCTCGAATGACTTTGAGGATTATAGATAAAGAAAATTGACTTTTTAAAATAGAAAGAAAAGAACTACAAGAAGCTATCAAAGTGAGTCTCTTGTATCTCTTTTATGAAAATCACTAACTTAAAAACCTTTTACGTATAGATGTATATAGACTAAAGAAACATATATAACCCTAAATAAGATTTTATACTTAAAATTTACTTAATAAACTATAATTTTAGGTAATTTTTAGTAAAAATATTAACCAATAATAACTTCTCTAATTTAATCATTAATACATTGATAAATAGAATCTGAAGTAAAAAGAATTATAATCCTTTATGTTTAAGAATCACTTAAGTTAATTGCAAGAATAGAGCATACTATTCATTAGAATAAAAACTTGAAAGATGTAATAGAAGAGAAGAGTTTTAAATATTAAAAAGAGAGAATGCACTATTTTTTTCTTCTTCAATTATGAATACAAAGGTAACCCTAGCCCTCTATTCACAGGAAATTACGGGAGAGAAGTTAGGTAAATATCTCATTCATAATGATGTCACTAATTACATCATTAAGTGATCGACATCATTCCTTACATTAAAATAGCAAATGAAATCATTTTATATAGAATATATAATTTTGATACTAAGAGTAATAATAGAAGTAATACATAGATCCATATTCAACAAAAAATTGATATTCTTGTCTTACCTTAAGTCATCTTAATAGTCAAGAAGATTCCAAAGTTCCTTATTTTCTTTTTCACTTATGACTAAATAACCTTATAAGTGTATAGACTTTTGGAGGAGAATGGTTCTCTAGGTTCTAAAGAAGGACTATTTAGTTACATGAAGGGATATCTTAGAAGTTTCATTTATAATGGATTTTAAGATATGCAATCTTACATAAAGGACTATTATTTCCATTAGGGAAATATAGACAAATTCTTAAAATGGTTAGGCAAAGAGTAGGTATATGTACTTCACAATTTTTTTTATTTAGAGATATATAAAGTGACTAACATGCATGTAGGTATCTAATTTTAGCTTCTTTGTTGATAAAGATATTAGATCTTAAATATTTCATTTGTACAAGTGAAAGCAACTAATGGAGAACAAATTTCATATGAGTTTTTAGAAACTTAATAGTGCTTTATAAACCTTAGATTTTGTGAGAGCCTTGATTTTACTAATTATTTAAGAAGAGATCTTCGTATGCATTGTATTGAGAGCACTATCTTATCCTTTTTCCAATATAAAAATCTCTTAGTGTTTCTTGACTCTTTAATTATACCATTAAAAGATATAGTAGCTGGTACATGAATTTTAGGTTAGTGTTGAAAGTTATCATTAGTGTATACCTCAAGTGCTAGAAACCTTTATCAAAATTTGACATCATGGTGATGATAGGCATCTTTGATGAAATATTATTTTTTAGCGCTCCAATTTGCTTAGTATATCTGGGCCAAGATGAGAATGAATTTTTTATTATTTAGATGAGAATGAATTTTTTATTATTTATATTGCAAAGGTGAAGTTTATGTAGATTTTGAACATCTTTTATTTAAGATAAATAGTTAATTTACATGATGGAGATGGTTCGCTTAATAGATCAAATTTTGGATTTCCTTTTAGATATCTCTTCTTACAATGTTGTTATCACCTCTTTCCTTTGAAAAGAATGCTTTGAATTAGCTTTTTCATCAAATTTGGGGCAATATAAACAATTGAAAATATTCTATTAGCAATGTAAGTCCTTGTTTTGAAGACAAAATGGTTCCACCTTTAGGTACAACAATTTCAAATGAAGTTATTTTCGTAGACCATTCGACCATCATGAATTAATTAGAAAAGAATGATGGCAAGTGTATTCATTAATTGTCTTCAATTTAACTTCTATAGCAATGTATAAGATTTAAAATAACTCTACACTTAATGAAGATCAAGTTTGAGAATAAAAACAATTCTTTCTATTGTATGCCCCTAATTAATGCAACCTCCAATTATTAATTCTAGCATTAAGAAAAAGGTGTTATAGAATAAAAAGTGTGCATATGATGTAGACAATGACTTTTGGATTATTTAACGAGTTCTTGGTAACAAGTTATCTATCAATTGGGAATAAACTTAATAAGTTCTTCACCAGAGATTTTGTTAGAATCAAATGAACAAATCATAAAATATAGGATCATTGTATATGCATGGAGGAACAAAACATACTTGTCTTGA
>JANZLH020000086.1:1643848-1658760 GCA_026770325.2 Erythroxylum fimbriatum | reverse complement strand
TAAGCATTCCTTCATTTTTTTTGTTATTTCTTTATCTCTTTAGAAATTGATTGTGTTATCCTTTGCATATGGATTTTGGTTTTATGTATGAATGATTGTGTTATCGTTATAGTCTAATTATTTGTATATGAAACGATTGGGTATTGTGAAAAGATGATTTTAATGCATTCATTGGATCATTTTATTACAAACCCATTGCAAGAATTTCAATTTAATTCGTAATTGTTATATTTAAAATTCATTTGTAGTGGCTAATGATTCGTAATCATTAGGGATAACATAACCTAGGTTAAATGACACATTGTATGTAGTTATTGACTTAATTAATTGGATTTCCTAATTCGTAATGCTACTACCTAATTGAATCTAGAGATCGTATCCTAGGTTATTCGGAAGTTAGGTTTAATTAATGATCGTATCTTAATTAAACACTACCTGAGGAAAAACTCAGGTTGATTATTAACCCACGATTAATAGTTTCTAGGAGAGCTCTGAGAACAAAAAATCAATGAAGTATGTTTAATTAGGGTGTAAGTCGAGATTGAACCAAAAAATCGGGTCCCTACCGAATTCCCCACTTTTATCATTTTTTACATTTTTCTTTAAATTGTTTTGTAATTAGTTTAGCTTTATTTTATTTTCTTATTTTAGGAAAACAAAACCTCCTTAACCTAAATACTTATTAATTTCATTTCAATAACTCTAGACACTCTCTACGAGATCGACCTAGACTCACCATTGCTATAATAGTCTAGTTTATTTTGACTAGCGTTACGACGTGCTGTTAATTTTGGAGCCATTACTGGGGAGTGTAGTGTTTTAGTTTTTGTTTGTGATTTTAATTAATATTTTCTATATATCTGTTCGTAATTAGTTTATTTTCAACATTTTCTTCATCTTTTCATTTTCTATTTCATGTTTCTGAAAATATTATTTGTGTAAAAAAAAGAAAAAGAAAATTTTGATATAGGCAAAAGTAATTTCTTTTATAACTCTTATTCTTAATCTTATAACCAAGGTTGGACTGATCAACCTAACTTTAGTTATGGATGAGATAATCGATAGAATTACTTCCATAATAGTTTGAAGGATGTGCAACAATTCCATACAGACCAAAAGTTTCCTATCACGATTTAGGTACATCTCTGGACTACTATATCAAGACATGTAATGCTAATAATCTTCAATTTCAATAGGGTATGCAATAGCTTCAAAAGAGTATGCAGCAATTTCAACATAATTCCCTACAATTCCAGCAAGATGGATGCCAATTTTGGCATGATATAAGGTCTAGCGTCTAAGATGTGGAAAGTCAACAAGATTCAGGTACATCTCTAGAAGATATGCTTAATATTATGACTATTAACAATCTTCAAATTCAACAGAATATGCAGTAGTTTCAATAGAATATGCAGCAAATTCAACATAATATATAGCTGACCCCATAGGATATCCAATAATACCAGTAGGATGAAAGACAATTTTGGTCTAGTTTCCAAAATTAGAGATCCAACAAAACTAAGGTACATCCTTGGAAGAAGCAGAGGAAGAGCTCGAAGCAGAAAAGGATACATCTTTTAGCTTAGAGGTAAATACTGAGTTCCATTTTTTTTATGACTAACAATTTACCTTTGCCTAGCATGTTAGAGAAATTAAACAAGGAGGAACAAGGTGATGAGATATTCAAAGAGTGTGGGGTTTCAGTAATGATTAAGAATATGAGGATAAGGGAATATGCGGAATATAAAGGATTATCACCCAAGGCCCTATCCTAAACTACCTTACGTGGAAGTGACTCAAATTGTGATACTAGAAGATCATAATTTTGTCACATAAGGAGAAGAAGGAGTCGAGCCAACGACACTAAACAAAGACATTTTTTGATAGGCAACCCAAAGGAAGTAAATTTCTTTTTCTTTACTTTTATGCATTTGATTTTTATATGCATTTGTGTTTCTATGTTGGTTTTTCTCTTGCCTGTTTTAAGTTTTCAGTTAAAATGAGAGAATGAATAAAACAAACAATCAACATTTTCTCGTTTTTCTATTGCTTCTAGGATTATATAGTCATGATTAGAGTGTGAATTGACCAAAGAATTTCATAGCAACTTTAGCATGTACTTTTATGGAGGTAGTTTAAGGTAATAATATTCATTTATGGATTTTTATTTAGTACATAATTTATTTTTAGTTAATAATGACTTGATATGATTTTTATAATTTCAAAATTATTGTACATATACTAATGTAAATATGCTAAAGATTGAAAAAGCTTGATCTTATACTAGGAAGAATGAAATTGCCACAAATGTCTTAGACTTATGTTCTATAGAAATACAGTTTATATATGTAAAACCTGGTTGTGAGGGTTTAGCTAATGACGTAAGGGTATTTCGTGATGCATTATCTTAAAGAAATAAATTAAAAATTTCTCAAGGTGAGATATTAAATGTTATTTATCTAAATTATTTATTTATATTTTTTTCAAAAATAATGTGGTTAATATATTTAATATGTTATATAATAGGTCAATATTATCTTATTGATACTAGGTATAGAAATTATGAGGGATTTCTTACATTGTATAGAGGTAAGCGATATCATTTTATTGAATGGAGATCAAGACATCAACCAAACATTCAAAAAGAATGATTTAATTTAAAATATTATGCAACTAGAAATGTTATTGGAAGAATGTTTCAATTACTAAAGTTATAATTAGGAATCCTAAAAAGTCCATCTTATTATTCAATTAACACGCAAATTGATATTATGTCAAACTATTATTACATTCATAATCTTATTCGTCAACACATGAGGAAAGACCCATTAGAAGATGAGTTAGATGTTGTAATAGAAAATAATGATCATGTTGATTATATTGATGATATTGAAACATTTGACCAATAGACTATATGGAGAGATAATTTAGCAAAGGAAATGATTATCATCAAGAGCTAGAATAGGTCATTGCCATTTATTATTAATAGTTCTATAGTTTTTTTAATTAGCATTTTTTAAGTGTTTGAATTTAAGTGTCAGTCTATAAAGGCTCAAAATCTCACTAGCTTTGTCTACCACTAGTCACTACTCTTTTATAGATAATGTATAAAGACATTCATATGGTTTGGGCAAAGATATAAATTAAAATATTTTCTTTTTTACTATTTATTTTTGCATTGTAATTTATTATTTGCACAAGTAATTATTTGTGATAATATTTTATTATTAAGTAGAGTTACAAAGGACCATAAGCTTTATACATGAAATCATTTGTCCATTTAGATCAACATATTGAAATTTATACAAAAGATAGAGCAACAAGAAATAGAGCTTGAAATCTAGGTGATATAAAGTATATGTGGAAATAATAATATTATTGAAATATGTAATATGTGAATCAAATATTAGAAACGATGAAGAATGTATGACTCAGAATGATTCAACGTCACCATCTGAACCTAGAAAAAGAAAATGCAAGAAGAACATGGATCCACTTGATGTGAAATTTTAAATCTACCATACAATATAAGTAAAAAACCTTGTTTGAAGCTAAACATGAATTTGCTTCATCTTTAAAAGACGTGGAAAAAGTATTTACTCCTTTTACAGATATTAGTGAGAAAAGAATTCAAATATTTGACTTTTTAAAAGAGGTTGGATGACTTTCTTCAATGGAACTAGTTAAAGCAACAAGATTGATCAATAAGATGATAAAAATTGTTGAGATCTTTTTTACTATACCCAATAATTATTTAAAAAAATTAGGCATACTCGAGTCATCTTAGTGATCATATAGTATTGTATAATTCATTTGAGATTTTAAGATGATGTTACTAACTTAGACAATGAATTATTTTGATTTTGGCAAGATATCAAAATTGCATATTACTTTATGAACTAATGGTTTTTAGTATTTAATCTATTAAACAATAATTTTATTTTGTTTCATATATACCATATCAAGTAAAACAAGTTCTTTATAGTTATTTAATATTATTCTTATAAAAAATATTTACATTTGTAAAAAAATTAATAATTCATTGAATCATTGAAAAATACTTTTGATTAATTATTTACAAAATCAATTATATAATAATCAAATATAAGCAAAATTTTCTTATTAATATTCCTTATAATTGATACCAAATATTGACATAATGATAAATATGTTTAATCTCATTCTTAGTATTTACATACCAAACATGTATAATTAGGAATTTTATTCTTGTTTCTATTCTCCCTTTTTATTCTTATTCCCGTTTTTTAATTCGACTCCTTCATTACTTGTTATTAAACAAGGTCTAAATATAATGTAAAGTACTTGAAATAAGAATTCAACATATCCTGCCATCCTCAAATGATATTAGACAATCTTTATATAAGCCTTGATTACTGAAAATCATGCTTAGGTTGCAAACTTTCTTGAAAATTTTAGATTTGAAGCATTTTTACAATGGTATTATCTATTCATTATATGAATATCCATTAGTTCTAGTTATCAATTTTTCCCCAATTATATCTTCAATTAGACTATAAAATTTTATATAAAAATATAAATTTGATTTCTCTTCAAAATATTATATTATGTCTCACTCGAATAACAATTAAATCATCTACATATTTTGGTGATAAAATAATATTTACCAAATTTTGACATATAATATAAGTCATCATGATGAATCATTCAAATTTTGAAATATCTTTAATAAATATTAGCATTTTATTTTGTAATTACTTAAAAATTTATATATTCATCAAAACCAACTGTTTTTATAGATTATTTAGAACACATTATCTTAAAAAGAGAGATTGGGAAACCAAAAAAAAAATACAAATTTTCTTTTCAACAACGTTATGTTACCCGTCATTCAATTTTGTCGGAACAACGGGACAATTTCAACGTCCAAGTGCTCTTTCTCTGCATACTTGGAAGTGGGATATTGAAAGGAGAATGTACTAGCAAAGCTTAAACATTCTCGAGGTCTAAGGCGTCAGCTTGAGGCCTCGCTAAAACAGGGTCGAGGAATCTTTTAGCGCCAATCGAGCAAGTTCCTTAGGCCCTTACCCATTTTAGTTTCTGTTCTTTCGAATGGAGGCCAATCCCAAAGCAAGACCACAAGCTGAATAGCATGCCGTCTTCTCCTTTTAAGTTTGTTTGCTTTTTGTTCAAAATAATTATACAAAAAGGAAAGGAATACAGGAGATTCGATTAGTGTAGTTATGCTTACGGCGTCAGTAAAATTTGAAAAAAAAAAACATTGTTTCCAAACAAAGATAAATTTCTAAACCCTAACAAGTAAGTGAGTTAGAGAGGAGCTCTTTTAAGTAAAGTCCTAAGTTTAAACTACCCTAGTATATATAAATATTTAAAACTTAAAATTAAGAACAGGCGGCTTGCTTTTGTTTTTGTTTGGATCGAAAGAAAGTAAGAGAAAATAAAGGAAGAGAATTACATTTCTCTTGATTTTCATTGTTTGGACAAAAATAAGTAAAGAGAAAGGGAGAGAATGGAGAGAAATAGGAGAGAAATTTGAACCAATTATATTTCCCACCAAATTGGTGGGAAAGGAAAGGAAATTGAGATAAGATAACCCTAATATAAGTAAATTACCATTATATCCTTATTAAATTTAACAAGTAAGGATAAACAAGTTCTATAAACAAGGACATAAAAGTCTTAAAAAATTCTCTTACGTTTAATTCTCTCCTTTGATAAATTAGGGAAACAAACAAGAGAAAGGAAATCACATTTCTCTTTCATTCTTTTCTCCTCTTTTCTTCTTAATATTTCCTTTCCTTTCTTTTTTGCAAATAAGTATCTAAATAAACAAAGGCTTAAATTATCTTTCTCTAATTAGCGGGAGTAAAACAAATAAAGATAAATTCCTAAAGCAATCATATGATATACCTCTATTCCCCCAACTCCCTTCAAACAGACAATCAGTCCTATCTTCTCTTCTCTTTTTCAGGTCCTCGTAATTGGTGGATTAACTTTTCTCTTTTCTACGCTTTGCTTTTCTCTTTTCTTTTACTCATTGCTGCTTTTTTTCCCCCCTCTCTTTCACAGGCTATTCCAAATCATTCATCTTTTTTTTTTCCCTTCCTCTTCTTCTTCTAGTAATAGTAAGTTACGTAACATAAACACCCGTCATCAATATATTGATATTATCTGAACCAAAGTGATTATTCCTTTCAAAGCTTAGAGCTTTACGATTCTTTTTTTTTCTTTTTTTCTCTTGCTCTCTCGCAATTCACATGCAAGCCACTTTCACATCAAAGACCAACATTTGCGTCACTAACAAGAAAAGCACGATCCCCCAGTCCTAATATTATCCCACATTCCCACCTCTTTGTGTTGCAACTAGCTTAGCTTCCCTCATTATAAACCTCTTAGCTACTTGCAGCAATTATTGAAACTCTGTTTTCTTCACACATGAAGCCAAAACCTCTGAGACAGCTCCAGTATTTTCCTTACTAGATAGATAGATACCTTGAAGTTAACTAAATTCATACTTGAAACAGCTGAAGATGAGAGCAGGAATTTACAGTGTCCAGCAGGCTCTTACGGCCGAGGCTGTAAGCATAGTAAAACAAGCAGTGACTCTCGCCAGAAGGCGAGGTCATGCCCAAGTCACTCCTCTCCATGTAGCAAGTTCTATGCTCGCATCATGTTCTAGTCTTCTAAGAAGGGCTTGTCTTCAATCACACTCTCATCCTCTGCAATGCAAGGCTCTTGAGCTTTGCTTTAATGTCGCGCTAAATCGCCTTCCCGCATCAACATCTAGCGCTTTGTTAGGTCCTCACTCCTCTTATCCTTCCTTCTCCAATGCGTTGGTTGCAGCCTTCAAACGTGCTCAGGCACACCAACGGCGAGGCTCCATTGAAAACCAGCAGCAACCCATCTTAGCTTTGAAGGTTGAGATAGAACAACTCATAATATCTATTCTGGATGACCCTAGTGTTAGTAGGGTCATGAGGGAAGCTGGTTTCTCTAGCACCCATGTCAAAAACAAGATAGAACAAACTGTTTCTATGGAGACTAGTTGTAATCAAACCTCTACTCCTAGTAGCTTGTCTAAAGAAAGCACCAAAACTCAGATAGTTGCCAATCATATGTCTCAATCTTCATCTTTTAGTCAGTTTGGAGTCTCCCTCGTTAGTAAGCAATTAGAACAAGCAAGGAATGAGGACGTAATGAGTGTTTTGAACACAATGATGAATAAAAAGAAAAATGTTGTCATTACAAGTGAGAGCCTATCCAATGCTGAGAGTGTAGTTAGAGGAGTTATGGACAAGCTTGAGAGAGGCAAAGCTCCTCGGGATTTGATGTCTGTGAGGTTCATAACCCTTCCTCTCCTGTCTTTGAGAAATCTCTCAAAAGAAGAGCTTGAGCAGAAGCTTATTGAGCTTAGGTGCATAGTGAAAAGTTACATGAGAATAGGGGTTGTTTTGTACTTGGGTGATCTAAAATGGGTTGGTGAGTTCTGGTCTACCTATGGTGAGCAAAGGAGAAGCTACTACTGTACAGTGGAGCACATTATATTGGAGCTGAAGCAATTTGTTAGCGGAATCGGTGAAACAGGAAGATTATGGCTTATGGGGATCGCCACATTCCAAACTTACATGAAATGTAAAGCAGGCCACCCTTCTCTAGAGACCCTTTGGCAACTTCATCCACTCACTGTTCCAGTTGGAAGCTTGAGTCTAAGCCTCAATCTAGACAGGTAAATAAAGTTCGTTACGTAGAGTTCTCTCTGTATTATAAACATAGTGATTCACTGATAAATCTTACTCTTTCAGCGAGAATAATGCCCACTTTGAATCCAAGAACAAAGCTTTTACGTGTCAGGCTGCTGAATCTCGAGTTGACACACATTTGAGTTGGTGGAGAGATTCGTCTGTCAATTACAGCAAGGACTTCCTTAGCCTAACAGGAAACAGCATCAAAAACAAGGAACTGCAAGCTGCTAACAGAATTACCATTTCCTCTATCTCAACTTTGCCTGCATGGCTTCGACAGCATAAAGAAGAGACCAGATCAAGGAACGACATTGAAGATAACAAGGTACCCACTTATTTTGCTCCATCATAAGTCAACATTCTATTCTACAATTGGGTATGGATCACCTAAGAGTTGATGTGGGCCTAATAACTTTTAAATTCTTATTCAGGAATCGCTAAATGTCGCTGATGTTTGCAAGAAATGGAACTCATTTTGTGATTCAGTCGACAAGCAACATACGCCAACTTATCCAGAGGAAACCATCAAATTTGCTTCATCTCCTCCTTCTCCAATATCAACCCCTTCACACGAGCGCAAAACAAACTTAAGTGACGTACATCTAAGTTGGCCAGAAATTTTTGAACAGAAACAACTTTCTAAAGAGAATCGGATTTGGACAGCTGAGTATAGTGACGAGAGCAGTAATTTACTGATTGAGACAAAACCGGACCTGTTATCAAATCCCAACTCTAGTCCTAATTCAGCTTCTTCAAGCGAGGCCGTGGATGATGACCTGGAAAACCTTCAAAGCTTCAAAGAGCTGAGTGCAGACAACTTGCAGATTCTTTGCAGTGAATTGGAGAAAAGGGTTCCATGGCAGAAGGGTATTATTCCTGACATTGCAACAACCATTCTTGAGTGCAGGTCTGGAAGTAAACAACGAAAAACCAGGTGGAATAATGAAGAAAATGATCACAAGGAAGAAACCTGGCTGTTTTTCTTGGGAGTTGATGCTGAAGGCAAAAAGAAGATTGCAAGGGACATAGCTAGACTTGTCTTTGGTTCTCAAAGCAACTTTGTTTCAATTGGTCTAAGCAATTCCTCGCCTTCAACCAGAGTTGATTCCGAAGACGATGATCATTTAAAAGCCAATAAGAGGACAAGAGAGGACTTGGGATTCAATTATTACGAAAGGTTTAGTTTAGCCTTGAATCAGAATCCTCACAGGGTGTTCTTCATGGAGGATGTGGACCAAGTTGATTATAGTTCTCAGAAGAGCATGAAGGAAGCTATTGAAAGTGGAAGAGTAAGAATTGGTGATGGTGATGGTGAAACTGTTCCTCTCAAAGATGCTATTATAATTTTCAGCTGCAAAAGCTTCAAATCAGAGTCAAGAGCCTTCTCACCGCCACCACCATGTAGAAAGCAAAAACCTTGCCACAATGAGAACAATGAGGAAGAGTTTGAGGAAAAGAGCTTGTTAATTGTGCCAGCACTTGACTTGAATATTGCCATTGAAGAAGAAGGCGATAATGGAGCTGAATATCATTCAGTCAGTGAGAATGACATTCTTGGATCTGTTGACAGGCAGATTGTTTTCAAAATTCAGGAGCTTTAACATTTGCTTATTAAGAAGAGAAAGATCATTCGTGGTGAAGCTCTCCTTATGAGTCTTAAGTTACTGTTCTTGTTCTTGTTGTTATTTCCTTTTCTCTTTTCTTTCTTTCTTTTAGTTTTTCCTTAATGGTGTAGTGAGTGGGGATAGAAATCAAACTAACATATGAGACATAACTTGGGTTTCTGATCATCGATGACAGATAATGTGGAGCGGGGCGGTTGATAGGATTTACTTAGATATTTGTATCATAGGATTGTTGTATTAGCACTAATTAGTGTATGGTTGATCATTTTGTAACCTGTTTAATTAAGTATGCCATAGATTCGTTGCACTATATATATATATATATATCCATAATTGATTTCTGACCACAGGAAACGGCTTTTCCAAAAAGTTGATTTTATAAAATTGTCAAAAAGGCATTCCTTCTTATCATTAAACTTAGCATCTTCGTTAGTTGGCTAACTTTTAAGAATTATTATAGTTCTTGATAGATAAAATTGATTAAGCTTGGTCAAGCTGAAAAGAAAAACATATGAAATAGAGTGACAGATGATTGTTGCAGAGAAGATGATTAAATTCTCTGTAACCTTATAAATTAGCAAACGTTAGAAAAATGAGTTTGCATAATTTTTTAGCATTATTGTTTTCTTTTTGTTCATGTCAAAATGTGGCTCTTTCCAAGAGGAAGCATGTTTTGGCACTATGATTGCATTTTGTTTACGAATTCCTTGAGAACATGCTATTATTTCTAAATTCTCAATCATGATTGCATCAATTACAATTGTTATACGTAATTGAGCACAATAAGTTGTTCGATACTCTAATTAAAGAGAAGGAATTATATAGCTTTCCAGCTAATGCTAATGACTGGCTCCTTTTATCTTGTCTCAGTTACTGTGGACTCTGGGTAATATTCATAGCAGTATATCATGAAACTTCAATTAATGGGGGATATAACTATTTTCCAAGTTATAAAACTTATCGAATCTCTTTCAGTTGGTACTAAGAGTACATTTTAACAACTGAATACTAAACTTGTTGCATACTTTTATGTTGTGACATTTTCATGACTTGAAGATATTTCAAGTTGGACATTGAGACGAACCAAGTATGGCTTATCTTGTTGATGAGGCTAAGAAACGCGAATAATAAGGACCCAAAAAAGAAGAAAGAAGAAAGAAGAAAGACACAGCCTTATAATTTGGTGTTGCTTTGAAATATACAAAAGTTGGAACGAAGCAGCCGAAGAAAGTATGATTCATAACTTGAGATCCATGCAAAGGAGCGTTACTTCAGATTCGTGAAAGAGAAAAGGAAAAAAAAAAAGGAAAAGAACGTGAATGTCACCTTCAGTTAGCGAATAGCTGTGTGATTCTCAAAGTGTTGTTATTTTGATAGAGTACGTCTCTTATACTAAAATCGACATTCTTGTCTTTGAAAGTTGGTGGAGGGAATGGCCAGCATCAACAAATTCAGAGAGCTAAATGTGTAAAAGAAGAAGCATCTAATCTAGATAAAGATATTACTCTAGAATCACAAAAAACGATTATCGTACATCTTTACGACGTTAAAATTGGTTCCAAACCCTATGCTATGTATATATATGTTGGACGTACCATTAATTGGATTGAAGCACATGATATATATATATATACGGCCATGCAAAGTCCTCACCACTCAAAGCTCGTTTTGTTTCAAAGTGGCAGCTGCCTCTAAAGCATATTAACGACATCAGATTTTGTTGTCTGCCTCGCTAAAAAGTTGTTGTTATTCGTCGAAAGGCATGCATTTTCGTGATGGGTTAAGAATATTGTAGTAAAACCTACGGCAAATGTAGTCATAGCACTAGGTTTATTGAAGTCAGACTTAATTGAGTGGAAGTTCCATAAAAGATATATAATGGAATGGTGGATTTGTCACACAAAGACAATACCTCGAGCTTTGCTCCAATTTGATGGACAATTGCAATGATCAGAAGCACTCAGCCCCAAGAGGCGAGGCCTTGACTATGAATGATACGATTTCCTAGCTCTTTTGCCGCATCAGTTGACAACAAACCGACTTGATGCAGCAAATCAATTGGTTAAATACAATTTTCATTTCTAACTAAAAAGTAAACATCCAGCATTGCACTGATAATTTTATCTTTACTTTATAGTAATTGTTAATCACTACTGGTTGCATATGCTAAACTTTTATTAATGTATAAAATTGCAATTTATTATATTATGTTTAATTAATTAATCATTATCTTTTATCTCTTTTTACTAAAATTTTAAAAGTTAAAATTACTTTGACTCTATTTCATGTGTATACAACTAAATGTCTTCCTTTTGTTTCTTTTTGACTAAATCTTTTTAGAACACTGAGACATGTTGTTTTTCTTTTCTTTCCGTGTTTGGAAACTTTGTAGTAGCATAATGATTAGCAATTAAATGTGCCAGTAAAACTAGGCCAAAACATCTTTCAGACATCGTTGATTTTAAGTGTCTGACGACTTGTATGTTTGTCTTGGACGACTTCGAAACCGGCCGGGTGATACTTTTCATGTCTGTTTTATTCCTTAATTTGTGTCAATATTAGTATGGACTCGTAATTAATGTACGTAAGTTAACTAATTAAGCTCACAGAAGTTGACTGGGAAATTAAGAGACGAGACCCAACATGCAATAAACATGCTCTTAGTCTAGAAAACAGGCAGATAAGCTCAGATCTTCGTTTTAAGATCTTCATTGTGTTGTCATGCATGCATTAATCTTGCTTTTAATCCCACCTACCAGTTTTACTAATAAATAAAGGGATCGGATACCAATATTTTGATAGAGGTAAAGGGTTCAATTGGTAGAGTTAATCTGGAATTTTGAACATAGATATTAGATAAAATAAAAAACAAGCCCAACTAAGTAAATACTCCCTCAAAGTTGTCTATAAGGTAAAATACGTATGTGGTTCCATTGTCCTATCTGTATTAATTACATTTTACTACGTCATTCAAATACATCTTAAATTGAATCGAGACATTTAATTTTAGTTGAAATTAAATCTTTAGGTCAATAATTACCAGGAATAGAGACTCAAGTTGCAGATTATATAAGACTATAAAGCATTATATTTTCCTGTCACATAAGATGGATCAATTACTAGTAATGTTTTAGGGTTCTACTTAATATTTAAACCTTGACAAAGAGACAGATTTTATTATCATGGTACTACCACGAACATAACCATTCACCACCCAGAATTTTGTTTTCAATTTCATTTAAAATATTATGACATGATACATTGAATTTATGGGAAAAACTTAAATTGATCACGTAAAAGACATTCACTTCTTAATGGTCTTTAGCACTACATGCAAGTAGATGTTTCCAGGAGGACCAGTGGACCACGTAGATAATTTGAGTTGAAGTGAATCCATGAAACTATTGCAGCGACAGTACAATGTAGGAGCCATAATAATCAAAGGGGTGCCATCAGTTTGTTTTATGTTCGTAGCATTTATTACATGGCCTTGTCTATCATATCTTAACACTAGACCCTAAGAGTCGGGTGGATATGGAGTCATATGCAATCGCTCTCCGAAGAGTCCCACAAGAACGTTAAACATGGGCGCAACTTGAGCAGTGGAGTGAGTGCACGGAGCAATAATATCTCTGGTTGATGATTTAAATTTGATTAGTTTAATCCTCTATGATTGAACGCTAATTAATGGCCTAAAAGGTTTCTCTATTTGCGGGGCATAATGAGTAGCCGTTAAGCATATATCCCAATATATGATCTTCGAACATGACCTGAGAATGATTACCAACTGATAAAAGGAACGGGAAGGACAAAAGAAAAAAGAAAGAAAGAACGCACTAGTTAGTTGTATTCTTTTTAGGGCTCATTAATGCAGTAAAGCATTCAAAATGCTCACACTTTTCAATGGCATTACATCTGCATACTTATCTTTTATCTTTCGACTTTCATAGCTTTTTGCTATACTGTCTCATCCAAAGACAGCTTCCTTCCACACTTGAAAGTTTCAAACAGATGTAAACAAGTACTGGGTAATAGCTTGATAGTGGGCTGTGTCAAAAGGATTAGCATTAGCATGGAGACAAAGTTTCCACACCTTAGCTTTTGCAGTCTTTGAGAAGGAAAAAATTGAAAAAGAGGAGATAGGATAGCTCAAGGAAGGAATGGTTGTTTTATCTCAAAGGGTCACTATCTACATAAAGCTCTTCTTTTCCAACATGGCAGAGAATTTTGCATGAAAGTAAGGGAATTCTTGCGTTGGATCTCAAACTCTCCCAAATAACAAGTTCATAATTTTTATTGAAGCTGGAAAAAAGAGAAAAAGAAGGCAAGTTGTTATTAGAATCATCTGTCTTAACTCAAACAACCCACATAGGCATAGCCCAAGAACAATACACTTGTCTTGGATCCTTCAATCATCATTTTCTCATGATAATTTACTAAAGGATAAAATCGTAGGCTAGCAAACTTTTCTATGTGCAACCAAAAAAGAAGAGCGAGAGAGAGACAGATAGTATCTCCTTTCTTTCATTGAGGTTACCAATAAATATACAAGGCAAAGTAGATGCAGCGAAGACCAGTCAAAAAGACGAGTGTGGCATGAAAGTTAACGAGAATGTTTGTTCACTTGGCCTATATCTGATATTTGATATTCGATATGATTATGCTTTCAATGATTGTTTGGCTTTCATATCTGAGGCTGAGCACTTTGGAAGGAGAGAGTGAGAGATAATATTAATTATGTTTGAGAACCCGTCGGATCAGTTAAGTACAAAGAAAGCATATCTCTAAGTTTGGATGATTAGACTAACATAAAAATTCTCATTCTCACTAAGCTAGGTCATGTTTGTTGAGTTTTGGGTCACTCCTAAGTGAAGCCCAAAGCCTAATATATAAAAGGGTGTTTTAAACCCTAAAGAAAAAAAGAAGAAGTAGAGAGTTAGTTTAAGCCGGAAGAGAAGAGAGAGGGAAGAGAGAGAGAAAGAAGAAAATTTTCATTTTTTCTCCAACTTTGCACAGTAATCTTCCAACCTTCAATCGTATAGTGATTTCTTGTCGGATCGACCTGAAATTTTAACCAGAGGTTTTTCTCTCGTTGTTCTTCATTCTGAACGGTGGAGATTGGATTTGGAGGTCTCCAAGGTGCCCTGATCTTCAGTCGAAGTTGCTGTGATTTTAAGGATGATATTGTTCTCAACTCTTTGATTCTTTCATCTTGTTGATGATTATTGTTGTATTTTGAGTTGAGTGGTGACTTTAGTTATATCTAGAGGTGAAAAACTCTGTAATTTGATTGATGATAGTGAAGTTTTTCTTTACTGGACAAGGTCCCATGGTTTTTCCTTTCTCACATTGAGGGAGGTTTTTCACGTAAAAATTGCCTGTGTTATTTATTTCTTGTTCCTTAATTTTGTGCACAGTGGTGAGTTTGTTGGCTGCTGTTTTTTGGATTAGTTGTGGTTGTTCACACAGGGAAAGATTTATTGGTTCTGGTTTGTTGCCACTGCGTGACCGACACCTCATTTCCCAACAAGTGGTATCAAAGCTT